>CAXARA010000129.1:0-50414 GCA_963971135.1 Stenus bimaculatus
ATATAATTTTAAAAGTAATCGTCCGAAAAATTTTAAAACTACATTTCTAATTAGATTTCATGAAAATAAAATTATTTAAACAAAATTTACATTTTTTTATAAAGAAATAAAAAAGTTTCTGCAGTTTTTGTGTGATTTTTAAGAAAAACGTTTTTTTGGTATAATTTTAAAAATAATCGACCGAAAAATTTTAAAACTACATTTCTAATTAGATTTCATGAAAATAAAATTATTTAAACAAAATTTACATTTTTTTATAAAGAAATAAAAAAGTTACAGCAGTTTTTGTTTGATTTTTAAGAAAAACGCATTATTTCTAAAAAATAAAGTTTTTTTGATATAATTTTAAAAGTAATCGTCCGAAAAATTTTAAAACTACATTTCTAATTAGATTTCATGAAAATAATATTATTTAAACAAAATTTACATTTTTTTATAAAGAAATAAAAAAGTTACAGCAGTTTTAGTTTGATTTTAAGAAAAACGTTTTTTGGTATAATTTTAAAAATAATCGACCGAAAAATTTTAAAACTACATTTCTAATTAGATTTCATGAAAATAAAATTATTTAAACAAAATTTACATTTTTTTATAAAGAAATAAAAAAGTTACAGCAGTTTTTGTTTGATTTTTAAGAAAAACGCATTATTTCTAAAAAATAACGTTTTTTTGATATAATTTTAAAAGTAATCGTCCGAAAAATTTTAAAACTACATTTCTAATTAGATTTCATGAAAATAATATTATTTAAACAAAATTTACATTTTTTTATAAAGAAATAAAAAAGTTACAGCAGTTTTTGTTTGATTTTTAAGAAAAACGCATTATTTCTAAAAAATAACGTTTTTTTGATATAATTTTAAAAGTAATCGTCCGAAAAATTTTAAAACTACATTTCTAATTAGATTTCATGAAAATAATATTATTTAAACAAAATTTACATTTTTTTATAAAGAAATAAAAAAGTTTCTGCAGTTTTTGTGTGATTTTTAAGAAAAACGTTTTTTTGGTATAATTTTAAAAATAATCGACCGAAAAATTTTAAAACTACATTTCTAATTAGATTTCATGAAAATAAAATTATTTAAACAAAATTTACATTTTTTTATAAAGAAATAAAAAAGTTACAGCAGTTTTTGTTTGATTTTTAAGAAAAACGCATTATTTCTAAAAAATAACGTTTTTTTGATATAATTTTAAAAGTAATCGTCCGAAAAATTTTAAAACTACATTTCTAATTAGATTTCATGAAAATAATATTATTTAAACAAAATTTACATTTTTTTATAAAGAAATAAAAAAGTTACAGCAGTTTTAGTTTGATTTTTAAGAAAAACGTTTTTTTGGTATAATTTTAAAAATAATCGACCGAAAAATTTTAAAACTACATTTCTAATTAGATTTCATGAAAATAAAATTATTTAAACAAAATTTACATTTTTTTATAAAGAAATAAAAAAGTTACAGCAGTTTTTGTTTGATTTTTAAGAAAAACGCATTATTTCTAAAAAATAACGTTTTTTTGATATAATTTTAAAAGTAATCGTCCGAAAAATTTTAAAACTACATTTCTAATTAGATTTCATGAAAATAATATTATTTAAACAAAATTTACATTTTTTTATAAAGAAATAAAAAAGTTACAGCAGTTTTAGTTTGATTTTTAAGAAAAACGTTTTTTTGGTATAATTTTAAAAATAATCGACCGAAAAATTTTAAAACTACATTTCTAATTAGATTTCATGAAAATAAAATTATTTAAACAAAATTTACATTTTTTTATAAAGAAATAAAAAAGTTACAGCAGCTTTTGTTTGATTTTTAAGAAAAACGCATTATTTCTAAAAAATAACGTTTTTTTGATATAATTTTAAAAGTAATCGTCCGAAAAATTTTAAAACTACATTTCTAATTAGATTTCATGAAAATAATATTATTTAAACAAACTTTACATTTTTTTATAAAGAAATAAAAAAGTTACAGCAGTTTTAGTTTGATTTTTAAGAAAAACGTTTTTTTGGTATAATTTTAAAAATAATCGACCGAAAAATTTTAAAACTACATTTCTAATTAGATTTCATGAAAATAATATTATTTAAACAAAATTTACATTTTTTTATAAAGAAATAAAAAAGTTACAGTAGTTTTTGTTTGATTTTTAAGAAAAACGCATTATTTCTAAAAAATAACGTTTTTTTGATATAATTTTAAAAGTAATCGTCTGAAAAATTTTAAAACTACATTTCTAATTAGATTTCATGAAAATAATATTATTTAAACAAAATTTACATTTTTTTATAAAGAAATAAAAAAGTTACAGCAGTTTTTGTTTGATTTTTAAGAAAAACGCATTATTTCTAAAAAATAACGTTTTTTTGATATAATTTTAAAAGTAATCGTCCGAAAAATTTTAAAACTACATTTCTAATTAGATTTCATGAAAATAATATTATTTAAACAAAATTTACATTTTTTTATAAAGAAATAAAAAAGTTTCTGCAGTTTTTGTGTGATTTTTAAGAAAAACGTTTTTTTGGTATAATTTTAAAAATAATCGACCGAAAAATTTTAAAACTACATTTCTAATTAGATTTCATGAAAATAAAATTATTTAAACAAAATTTACATTTTTTTATAAAGAAATAAAAAAGTTACAGCAGTTTTTGTTTGATTTTTAAGAAAAACGCATTATTTCTAAAAAATAACGTTTTTTTGATATAATTTTAAAAGTAATCGTCCGAAAAATTTTAAAACTACATTTCTAATTAGATTTCATGAAAATAATATTATTTAAACAAAATTTACATTTTTTTATAAAGAAATAAAAAAGTTACAGCAGTTTTAGTTTGATTTTTAAGAAAAACGTTTTTTTGGTATAATTTTAAAAATAATCGACCGAAAAATTTTAAAACTACATTTCTAATTAGATTTCATGAAAATAAAATTATTTAAACAAAATTTACATTTTTTTATAAAGAAATAAAAAAGTTACAGCAGTTTTTGTTTGATTTTTAAGAAAAACGCATTATTTCTAAAAAATAACGTTTTTTTGATATAATTTTAAAAGTAATCGTCCGAAAAATTTTAAAACTACATTTCTAATTAGATTTCATGAAAATAATACTATTTAAACAAAATTTACATTTTTTTATAAAGAAATAAAAAAGTTTCTGCAGTTTTTGTGTGATTTTTAAGAAAAACGTTTTTTTGGTATAATTTTAAAAATAATCGACCGAAAAATTTTAAAGCTACATTTCTAATTAGATTTCATGAAAATAAAATTATTTAAACAAAATTTACATTTTTTTATAAAGAAATAAAAAAGTTACAGCAGTTTTTGTTTGATTTTTAAGAAAAACGCATTATTTCTAAAAAATAACGTTTTTTTGATATAATTTTAAAAGTAATCGTCCGAAAAATTTTAAAACTACATTTCTAATTAGATTTCATGAAAATAAAATTATTTAAACAAAATTTACATTTTTTTATAAAGAAATAAAAAAGTTTCTGCAGTTTTTGTGTGATTTTTAAGAAAAACGTTTTTTTGGTATAATTTTAAAAATAATCGACCGAAAAATTTTAAAACTACATTTCTAATTAGATTTCATGAAAATAAAATTATTTAAACAAAATTTACATTTTTTTATAAAGAAATAAAAAAGTTACAGCAGTTTTAGTTTGATTTTTAAGAAAAACGTTTTTTTGGTATAATTTTAAAAATAATCATGAAAATAAAATTATTTAAACAAAATTTACATTTTTTTATAAAGAAATAAAAAAGTTACAGCAGTTTTTGTTTGATTTTTAAGAAAAACGCATTATTTCTAAAAAAATAACGTTTTTTTGATATAATTTTAAAAGTAATCGTCCGAAAAATTTTAAAACTACATTTCTAATTAGATTTCATGAAAATAATATTATTTAAACAAAATTTACATTTTTTTATAAAGAAATAAAAAAGTTACAGCAGTTTTAGTTTGATTTTTAAGAAAAAGGTTTTTTTGGTATAATTTTAAAAATAATCGCCCGAAAAATTTTAAAACTACATTTCTAATTAGATTTCATGAAAATAAAATTATTTAAACAAAATTTACATTTTTTATAAAGAAATAAAAAAGTTACAGCAGTTTTTGTTTGATTTTTAAGAAAAACGCATTATTTCTAAAAAATAAAGTTTTTTTGATATAATTTTAAAAGTAATCGTCCGAAAAATTTTAAAACTACATTTCTAATTAGATTTCATGAAAATAATATTATTTAAACAAAATTTACATTTTTTTATAAAGAAATAAAAAAGTTACAGCAGTTTTAGTTTGATTTTTAAGAAAAACGTTTTTTTGGTATAATTTTAAAAATAATCGACCGAAAAATTTTAAAACTACATTTCTAATTAGATTTCATGAAAATAAAATTATTTAAACAAAATTTACATTTTTTTATAAAGAAATAAAAAAGTTACAGCAGTTTTTGTTTGATTTTTAAGAAAAACGCATTATTTCTAAAAAATAACGTTTTTTTGATATAATTTTAAAAGTAATCGTCCGAAAAATTTTAAAACTACATTTCTAATTAGATTTCATGAAAATAAAATTATTTAAACAAAATTTACATTTTTTTATAAAGAAATAAAAAAGTTTCTGCAGTTTTTGTGTGATTTTTAAGAAAAACGTTTTTTTGGTATAATTTTAAAAATAATCGACCGAAAAATTTTAAAACTACATTTCTAATTAGATTTCATGAAAATAAAATTATTTAAACAAAATTTACATTTTTTTATAAAGAAATAAAAAAGTTACAGCAGTTTTTGTTTGATTTTTAAGAAAAACGCATTATTTCTAAAAAATAACGTTTTTTTGATATAATTTTAAAAGTAATCGTCCGAAAAATTTTAAAACTACATTTCTAATTAGATTTCATGAAAATAAAATTATTTAAACAAAATTTACATTTTTTTATAAAGAAATAAAAAAGTTTCTGCAGTTTTTGTGTGATTTTTAAGAAAAACGTTTTTTTGGTATAATTTTTTAAAATAATCGACCGAAAAATTTTAAAACTACATTTCTAATTAGATTTCATGAAAATAAAATTATTTAAACAAAATTTACATTTTTTTATAAAGAAATAAAAAAGTTACAGCAGTTTTTGTTTGATTTTTAAGAAAAACGCATTATTTCTAAAAAATAACGTTTTTTTGATATAATTTTAAAAGTAATCGTCCGAAAAATTTTAAAACTACATTTCTAATTAGATTTCATGAAAATAATATTATTTAAACAAAATTTACATTTTTTTATAAAGAAATAAAAAAGTTTCTGCAGTTTTTGTGTGATTTTTAAGAAAAACGTTTTTTTGGTATAATTTTAAAAATAATCGACCGAAAAATTTTAAAACTACATTTCTAATTAGATTTCATGAAAATAAAATTATTTAAACAAAATTTACATTTTTTTATAAAGAAATAAAAAAGTTACAGCAGTTTTTGTTTGATTTTTAAGAAAAACGCATTATTTCTAAAAAATAACGTTTTTTTGATATAATTTTAAAAGTAATCGTCCGAAAAATTTTAAAACTACATTTTTAATTAGATTTCATGAAAATAATATTATTTAAACAAAATTTACATTTTTTTATAAAGAAATAAAAAAGTTACAGCAGTTTTAGTTTGATTTTTAAGAAAAACGTTTTTTTGGTATAATTTTATAAATAATCGACCGAAAAATTTTAAAACTACATTTCTAATTAGATTTCATGAAAATAAAATTATTTAAACAAAATTTACATTTTTTTATAAAGAAATAAAAAAGTTACAGCAGTTTTTGTTTGATTTTTAAGAAAAACGCATTATTTCTAAAAAATAACGTTTTTTTGATATAATTTTAAAAGTAATCGTCCGAAAAATTTTAAAACTACATTTCTAATTAGATTTCATGAAAATAATATTATTTAAACAAAATTTACATTTTTTTATAAAGAAATAAAAAAGTTTCTGCAGTTTTTGTGTGATTTTTAAGAAAAACGTTTTTTTGGTATAATTTTAAAAATAATCGACCGAAAAATTTTTAAACTACATTTCTAATTAGATTTCATGAAAATAAAATTATTTAAACAAAATTTACATTTTTTTATAAAGAAATAAAAAAGTTACAGCAGTTTTTGTTTGATTTTTAAGAAAAACGCATTATTTCTAAAAAATAACGTTTTTTTGATATAATTTTAAAAGTAATCGTCCGAAAAATTTTAAAACTACATTTCTAATTAGATTTCATGAAAATAAAATTATTTAAACAAAATTTACATTTTTTTATAAAGAAATAAAAAAGTTTCTGCAGTTTTTGTGTGATTTTTAAGAAAAACGTTTTTTTGGTATAATTTTAAAAATAATCGACCGAAAAATTTTAAAACTACATTTCTAATTAGATTTCATGAAAATAAAATTATTTAAACAAAATTTACATTTTTTTATAAAGAAATAAAAAAGTTACAGCAGTTTTTGTTTGTTTTTAAGAAAAACGCATTATTTCTAAAAAATAACGTTTTTTTGATATAATTTTAAAAGTAATCGTCCGAAAAATTTTAAAACTACATTTCTAATTAGATTTCATGAAAATAATATTATTTAAACAAAATTTACATTTTTTTATAAAGAAATAAAAAAGTTACAGCAGTTTTAGTTTGATTTTTAAGAAAAACGTTTTTTTGGTATAATTTTAAAAATAATCGACCGAAAAATTTTAAAACTACATTTCTAATTAGATTTCATGAAAATAAAATTATTTAAACAAAATTTACATTTTTTTATAAAGAAATAAAAAAGTTACAGCAGTTTTTGTTTGATTTTTAAGAAAAACGCATTATTTCTAAAAAATAACGTTTTTTTGATATAATTTTAAAAGTAATCGTCCGAAAAATTTTAAAACTACATTTCTAATTAGATTTCATGAAAATAAAATTATTTAAACAAAATTTACATTTTTTTATAAAGAAATAAAAAAGTTTCTGCAGTTTTTGTGTGATTTTTAAGAAAAACGTTTTTTTGGTATAAGTTTAAAAATAATCGACCGAAAAATTTTAAAACTACATTTCTAATTAGATTTCATGAAAATAAAATTATTTAAACAAAATTTACATTTTTTTATAAAGAAATAAAAAAGTTACAGCAGTTTTTGTTTGATTTTTAAGAAAAACGCATTATTTCTAAAAAATAACGTTTTTTTGATATAATTTTAAAAGTAATCGTCCGAAAAATTTTAAAACTACATTTCTAATTAGATTTCATGAAAATAAAATTATTTAAACAAAATTTACATTTTTTTATAAAGAAATAAAAAAGTTTCTGCAGTTTTTGTGTGATTTTTAAGAAAAACGTTTTTTTGGTATAATTTTAAAAATAATCGACCGAAAAATTTTAAAACTACATTTCTAATTAGATTTCATGAAAATAAAATTATTTAAATAAAATTTACATTTTTTTATAAAGAAATAAAAAAGTTACAGCAGTTTTTGTTTGATTTTTAAGAAAAACGCATTATTTCTAAAAAATAACGTTTTTTTGATATAATTTTAAAAGTAATCGTCCGAAAAATTTTAAAACTACATTTCTAATTAGATTTCATGAAAATAATATTATTTAAACAAAATTTACATTTTTTTATAAAGAAATAAAAAAGTTACAGCAGTTTTAGTTTGATTTTTAAGAAAAACGTTTTTTTGGTATAATTTTAAAAATAATCGACCGAAAAATTTTAAAACTACATTTCTAATTAGATTTCATGAAAATAAAATTATTTAAACAAAATTTACATTTTTTTATAAAGAAATAAAAAAGTTACAGCAGTTTTTGTTTGATTTTTAAGAAAAACGCATTATTTCTAAAAAATAACGTTTTTTTGATATAATTTTAAAAGTAATCGTCCGAAAAATTTTAAAACTACATTTCTAATTAGATTTCATGAAAATAAAATTATTTAAACAAAATTTACATTTTTTTATAAAGAAATAAAAAAGTTTCTGCAGTTTTTGTGTGATTTTTAAGAAAAACGTTTTTTTGGTATAATTTTAAAAATAATCGACCGAAAAATTTTAAAACTACATTTCTAATTAGATTTCATGAAAATAAAATTATTTAAACAAAATTTACATTTTTTTATAAAGAAATAAAAAAGTTACAGCAGTTTTTGTTTGATTTTTAAGAAAAACGCATTATTTCTAAAAAATAACGTTTTTTTGATATAATTTTAAAAGTAATCGTCCGAAAAATTTTAAAACTACATTTCTAATTAGATTTCATGAAAATAATATTATTTAAACAAAATTTACATTTTTTTATAAAGAAATAAAAAAGTTACAGCAGTTTTAGTTTGATTTTTAAGAAAAACGTTTTTTTGGTATAATTTTAAAAATAATCGACCGAAAAATTTTAAAACTACATTTCTAATTAGATTTCATGAAAATAAAATTATTTAAACAAAATTTACATTTTTTTATAAAGAAATAAAAAAGTTACAGCAGTTTTTGTTTGATTTTTAAGAAAAACGCACTATTTCTAAAAAATAACGTTTTTTTGATATAATTTTAAAAGTAATCGTCCGAAAAATTTTAAAACTACATTTCTAATTAGATTTCATGAAAATAATATTATTTAAACAAAATTTACATTTTTTTATAAAGAAATAAAAAAGTTACAGCAGTTTTAGTTTGATTTTTAAGAAAAACGTTTTTTTGGTATAATTTTAAAAATAATCGACCGAAAAATTTTAAAACTACATTTCTAATTAGATTTCATGAAAATAAAATTATTTAAACAAAATTTACATTTTTTTATAAAGAAATAAAAAAGTTACAGCAGTTTTTGTTTGATTTTTAAGAAAAACGCATTATTTCTAAAAAATAACGTTTTTTTGATATAATTTTAAAAGTAATCGTCCGAAAAATTTTAAAACTACATTTCTAATTAGATTTCATGAAAATAATATTATTTAAACAAAATTTACATTTTTTTAAAAAGAAATAAAAAAGTTACAGCAGTTTTTGTTTGATTTTTAAGAAAAACGCATTATTTCTAAAAAATAACGTTTTTTTGATATAATTTTAAAAGTAATCGTCCGAAAAATTTTAAAACTACATTTCTAATTAGATTTCATGAAAATAATATTATTTAAACAAAATTTACATTTTTTTATAAAGAAATAAAAAAGTTACAGCAGTTTTAGTTTGATTTTTAAGAAAAACGTTTTTTGGTATAATTTTAAAAATAATCGACCGAAAAATTTTAAAACTACATTTCTAATTAGATTTCATGAAAATAAAATTATTTAAACAAAATTTACATTTTTTTATAAAGAAATAAAAAAGTTACAGCAGTTTTTGTTTGATTTTTAAGAAAAACGCATTATTTCTAAAAAATAACGTTTTTTTGATATAATTTTAAAAGTAATCGTCCGAAAAATTTTAAAACTACATTTCTAATTAGATTTCATGAAAATAATATTATTTAAACAAAATTTACATTTTTTTATAAAGAAATAAAAAAGTTTCTGCAGTTTTTGTGTGATTTTTAAGAAAAACGTTTTTTTGGTATAATTTTAAAAATAATCGACCGAAAAATTTTAAAACTACATTTCTAATTAGATTTCATGAAAATAAAATTATTTAAACAAAATTTACATTTTTTTATAAAGAAATAAAAAAGTTACAGCAGTTTTTGTTTGATTTTTAAGAAAAACGCATTATTTCTAAAAAATAACGTTTTTTTGATATAATTTTAAAAGTAATCGTCCGAAAAATTTTAAAACTACATTTCTAATTAGATTTCATGAAAATAATATTATTTAAACAAAATTTACATTTTTTTATAAAGAAATAAAAAAGTTACAGCAGTTTTAGTTTGATTTTTAAGAAAAACGTTTTTTTGGTATAATTTTAAAAATAATCGACCGAAAAATTTTAATACTACATTTCTAATTAGATTTCATGAAAATAATATTATTTAAACAAAATTTACATTTTTTTATAAAGAAATAAAAAAGTTACAGAAGTTTTAGTTTGATTTTTAAGAAAAACGTTTTTTTGGTATAATTTTAAAAATAATCGACCGAAAAATTTTAAAACTACATTTCTAATTAGATTTCATGAAAATAAAATTATTTAAACAAAATTTACATTTTTTTATAAAGAAATAAAAAAGTTACAGCAGTTTTTGTTTGATTTTTAAGAAAAACGCATTATTTCTAAAAAATAACGTTTTTTTGATATAATTTTAAAAGTAATCGTCCGAAAAATTTTAAAACTACATTTCTAATTAGATTTCATGAAAATAATATTATTTAAACAAAATTTACATTTTTTTATAAAGAAATAAAAAAGTTACAGCAGTTTTAGTTTGATTTTTAAGAAAAACGTTTTTTTGGTATAATTTTAAAAATAATCGACCGAAAAATTTTAAAACTACATTTCTAATTAGATTTCATGAAAATAAAATTATTTAAACAAAATTTACATTTTTTTATAAAGAAATAAAAAAGTTACAGCAGTTTTTGTTTGATTTTTAAGAAAAACGCATTATTTCTAAAAAATAACGTTTTTTTGATATAATTTTAAAAGTAATCGTCCGAAAAATTTTAAAACTACATTTCTAATTAGATTTCATGAAAATAATATTATTTAAACAAAATTTACATTTTTTTATAAAGAAATAAAAAAGTTACAGCAGTTTTTGTTTGATTTTTAAGAAAAACGCATTATTTCTAAAAAATAACGTTTTTTTGATATAATTTTAAAATAAAATCGTCCGAAAAATTTTAAAACTACATTTCTAATTAGATTTCATGAAAATAATATTATTTAAACAAAATTTACATTTTTTTATAAAGAAATAAAAAAGTTTCTGCAGTTTTTGTGTGATTTTTAAGAAAAACGTTTTTTTGGTATAATTTTAAAAATAATCGACCGAAAAATTTTAAAACTACATTTCTAATTAGATTTCATGAAAATAAAATTATTTAAACAAAATTTACATTTTTTTATAAAGAAATAAAAAAGTTACAGCAGTTTTTGTTTGATTTTTAAGAAAAACGCATTATTTCTAAAAAATAACGTTTTTTTGATATAATTTTAAAAGTAATCGTCCGAAAAATTTTAAAACTACATTTCTAATTAGATTTCATGAAAATAATATTATTTAAACAAAATTTACATTTTTTTATAAAGAAATAAAAAAGTTTCTGCAGTTTTTGTGTGATTTTTAAGAAAAACGTTTTTTTGGTATAATTTTAAAAATAATCGACCGAAAAATTTTAAAACTACATTTCTAATTAGATTTCATGAAAATAAAATTATTTAAACAAAATTTACATTTTTTTATAAAGAAATAAAAAAGTTACAGCAGTTTTTGTTTGATTTTTAAGAAAAACGCATTATTTCCAAAAAATAACGTTTTTTTGATATAATTTTAAAAGTAATCGTCCGAAAAATTTTAAAACTACATTTCTAATTAGATTTCATGAAAATAATATTATTTAAACAAAATTTACATTTTTTTATAAAGAAATAAAAAAGTTTCTGCAGTTTTTGTGTGATTTTTAAGAAAAATGTTTTTTTGGTATAATTTTAAAAATAATCGACCGAAAAATTTTAAAACTACATTTCTAATTAGATTTCATGAAAATAAAATTATTTAAACAAAATTTACATTTTTTTATAAAGAAATAAAAAAGTTACAGCAGTTTTTGTTTGATTTTTAAGAAAAACGCATTATTTCTAAAAAATAACGTTTTTTTGATATAATTTTAAAAGTAATCGTCCGAAAAATTTTAAAACTACATTTCTAATTAGATTTCATGAAAATAAAATTATTTAAACAAAATTTACATTTTTTTATAAAGAAATAAACAAGTTTCTGCAGTTTTTGTGTGATTTTTAAGAAAAACGTTTTTTTGGTATAATTTTAAAAATAATCGACCGAAAAATTTTAAAACTACATTTCTAATTAGATTTCATGAAAATAAAATTATTTAAACAAAATTTACATTTTTTTATAAAGAAATAAAAAAGTTACAGCAGTTTTTGTTTGATTTTTAAGAAAAACGCATTATTTCTAAAAAATAACGTTTTTTTGATATAATTTTAAAAGTAATCGTCCGAAAAATTTTAAAACTACATTTCTAATTAGATTTCATGAAAATAAAATTATTTAAACAAAATTTACATTTTTTTATAAAGAAATAAAAAAGTTTCTGCAGTTTTTGTGTGATTTTTAAGAAAAACGTTTTTTTTGGTATAATTTTAAAAATAATCGACCGAAAAATTTTAAAACTACATTTCTAATTAGATTTCATGAAAATAAAATTATTTAAACAAAATTTACATTTTTTTATAAAGAAATAAAAAAGTTACAGCAGTTTTTGTTTGATTTTTAAGAAAAACGCATTATTTCTAAAAAATAACGTTTTTTTGATATAATTTTAAAAGTAATCGTCCGAAAAATTTTAAAACTACATTTCTAATTAGATTTCATGAAAATAATATTATTTAAACAAAATTTACATTTTTTTATAAAGAAATAAAAAAGTTACAGCAGTTTTAGTTTGATTTTTAAGAAAAACGTTTTTTTGGTATAATTTTAAAAATAATCGACCGAAAAATTTTAAAACTACATTTCTAATTAGATTTCATGAAAATAAAATTATTTAAACAAAATTTACATTTTTTTATAAAGAAATAAAAAAGTTACAGCAGTTTTTGTTTGATTTTTAAGAAAAACGCATTATTTCTAAAAAATAACGTTTTTTTGATATAATTTTAAAAGTAATCGTCCGAAAAATTTTAAAACTACATTTCTAATTAGATTTCATGAAAATAATATTATTTAAACAAAATTTACATTTTTTTATAAAGAAATAAAAAAGTTACAGCAGTTTTTGTTTGATTTTTAAGAAAAACGCATTATTTCTAAAAAATAACGTTTTTTTGATATAATTTTAAAAGTAATCGTCCGAAAAATTTTAAAACTACATTTCTAATTAGATTTCATGAAAATAATATTATTTAAACAAAATTTACATTTTTTTATAAAGAAATAAAAAAGTTACAGCAGTTTTAGTTTGATTTTTAAGAAAAACGTTTTTTTGGTATAATTTTAAAAATAATCTACCGAAAAATTTTAAAACTACATTTCTAATTAGATTTCATGAAAATAAAATTATTTAAACAAAATTTACATTTTTTTATAAAGAAATAAAAAAGTTACAGCAGTTTTTGTTTGATTTTTAAGAAAAACGCATTATTTCTAAAAAATAACGTTTTTTTGATATAATTTTAAAAGTAATCGTCCGAAAAATTTTAAAACTACATTTCTAATTAGATTTCATGAAAATAATATTATTTAAACAAAATTTACATTTTTTTATAAAGAAATAAAAAAGTTTCTGCAGTTTTTGTGTGATTTTTAAGAAAAACGTTTTTTTGGTATAATTTTAAAAATAATCGACCGAAAAATTTTAAAACTACATTTCTAATTAGATTTCATGAAAATAAAATTATTCAAACAAAATTTACATTTTTTTATAAAGAAATAAAAAAGTTACAGCAGTTTTTGTTTGATTTTTAAGAAAAACGCATTATTTCTAAAAAATAACGTTTTTTTGATATAATTTTAAAAGTAATCGTCCGAAAAATTTTAAAACTACATTTCTAATTAGATTTCATGAAAATAATATTATTTAAACAAAATTTACATTTTTTTATAAAGAAATAAAAAAGTTACAGCAGTTTTAGTTTGATTTTTAAGAAAAACGTTTTTTTGGTATAATTTTAAAAATAATCGACCGAAAAATTTTAAAACTACATTTCTAATTAGATTTCATGAAAATAAAATTATTTAAACAAAATTTACATTTTTTTATAAAGAAATAAAAAAGTTACAGCAGTTTTTGTTTGATTTTTAAGAAAAACGCATTATTTCTAAAAAATAACGTTTTTTTGATATAATTTTAAAAGTAATCGTCCGAAAAATTTTAAAACTACATTTCTAATTAGATTTCATGAAAATAATATTATTTAAACAAAATTTACATTTTTTTATAAAGAAATAAAAAAGTTACAGCAGTTTTAGTTTGATTTTTAAGAAAAACGTTTTTTTGGTATAATTTTAAAAATAATCGACCGAAAAATTTTAAAACTACATTTCTAATTAGATTTCATGAAAATAAAATTATTTAAACAAAATTTACATTTTTTTATAAAGAAATAAAAAAGTTACAGCAGTTTTTGTTTGATTTTTAAGAAAAACGCATTATTTCTAAAAAATAACGTTTTTTTGATATAATTTTAAAAGTAATCGTCCGAAAAATTTTAAAACTACATTTCTAATTAGATTTCATGAAAATAATATTATTTAAACAAAATTTACATTTTTTTATAAAGAAATAAAAAAGTTACAGCAGTTTTAGTTTGATTTTTAAGAAAAACGTTTTTTTGGTATAATTTTAAAAATAATCGACCGAAAAATTTTAAAACTACATTTCTAATTAGATTCATGAAAATAAAATTATTTAAACAAAATTTACATTTTTTTATAAAGAAATAAAAAAGTTACAGCAGTTTTTGTTTGATTTTTAAGAAAAACGCATTATTTCTAAAAAATAACGTTTTTTTGATATAATTTTAAAAGTAATCGTCCGAAAAATTTTAAAACTAGATTTCTAATTAGATTTCATGAAAATAAAATTATTTAAACAAAATTTACATTTTTTTATAAAGAAATAAAAAAGTTTCTGCAGTTTTTGTGTGATTTTTAAGAAAAACGTTTTTTTGGTATAATTTTAAAAATAATCGACCGAAAAATTTTAAAACTACATTTCTAATTGGATTTCATGAAAATAAAATTATTTAAACAAAATTTACATTTTTTTATAAAGAAATAAAAAAGTTACAGCAGTTTTTGTTTGATTTTTAAGAAAAACGCATTATTTCTAAAAAATAACGTTTTTTTGATATAATTTTAAAAGTAATCGTCCGAAAAATTTTAAAACTACATTTCTAATTAGATTTCATGAAAATAAAATTATTTAAACAAAATTTACATTTTTTTATAAAGAAATAAAAAAGTTTCTGCAGTTTTTGTGTGATTTTTAAGAAAAACGTTTTTTTGGTATAATTTTAAAAATAATCGACCGAAAAATTTTAAAACTACATTTCTAATTAGATTTCATGAAAATAAAATTATTTAAACAAAATTTACATTTTTTTATAAAGAAATAAAAAAGTTACAGCAGTTTTTGTTTGATTTTTAAGAAAAACGCATTATTTCTAAAAAATAACGTTTTTTTGATATAATTTTAAAAGTAATCGTCCGAAAAATTTTAAAACTACATTTCTAATTAGATTTCATGAAAATAATATTATTTAAACAAAATTTACATTTTTTTATAAAGAAATAAAAAAGTTACAGCAGTTTTAGTTTGATTTTTAAGAAAAACGTTTTTTTGGTATAATTTTAAAAATAATCGACCGAAAAATTTTAAAACTACATTTCTAATTAGATTTCATGAAAATAAAATTATTTAAACAAAATTTACATTTTTTTATAAAGAAATAAAAAAGTTACAGCAGTTTTTGTTTGATTTTTAAGAAAAACGCATTATTTCTAAAAAATAACGTTTTTTTGATATAATTTTAAAAGTAATCGTCCGAAAAATTTTAAAACTACATTTCTAATTAGATTTCATGAAAATAATATTATTTAAACAAAATTTACATTTTTTTATAAAGAAATAAAAAAGTTACAGCAGTTTTTGTTTGATTTTTAAGAAAAACGCATTATTTCTAAAAAATAACGTTTTTTTGATATAATTTTAAAAGTAATCGTCCGAAAAATTTTAAAACTACATTTCTAATTAGATTTCATGAAAATAATATTATTTAAACAAAATTTACATTTTTTTATAAAGAAATAAAAAAGTTACAGCAGTTTTAGTTTGATTTTTAAGAAAAACGTTTTTTTGGTATAATTTTAAAAATAATCTACCGAAAAATTTTAAAACTACATTTCTAATTAGATTTCATGAAAATAAAATTATTTAAACAAAATTTACATTTTTTTATAAAGAAATAAAAAAGTTACAGCAGTTTTTGTTTGATTTTTAAGAAAAACGCATTATTTCTAAAAAATAACGTTTTTTTGATATAATTTTAAAAGTAATCGTCCGAAAAATTTTAAAACTACATTTCTAATTAGATTTCATGAAAATAATATTATTTAAACAAAATTTACATTTTTTTATAAAGAAATAAAAAAGTTTCTGCAGTTTTTGTGTGATTTTTAAGAAAAACGTTTTTTTGGTATAATTTTAAAAATAATCGACCGAAAAATTTTAAAACTACATTTCTAATTAGATTTCATGAAAATAAAATTATTCAAACAAAATTTACATTTTTTTATAAAGAAATAAAAAAGTTACAGCAGTTTTTGTTTGATTTTTAAGAAAAACGCATTATTTCTAAAAAATAACGTTTTTTTGATATAATTTTAAAAGTAATCGTCCGAAAAATTTTAAAACTACATTTCTAATTAGATTTCATGAAAATAATATTATTTAAACAAAATTTACATTTTTTTATAAAGAAATAAAAAAGTTACAGCAGTTTTAGTTTGATTTTTAAGAAAAACGTTTTTTTGGTATAATTTTAAAAATAATCGACCGAAAAATTTTAAAACTACATTTCTAATTAGATTTCATGAAAATAAAATTATTTAAACAAAATTTACATTTTTTTATAAAGAAATAAAAAAGTTACAGCAGTTTTTGTTTGATTTTTAAGAAAAACGCATTATTTCTAAAAAATAACGTTTTTTTGATATAATTTTAAAAGTAATCGTCCGAAAAATTTTAAAACTACATTTCTAATTAGATTTCATGAAAATAATATTATTTAAACAAAATTTACATTTTTTTATAAAGAAATAAAAAAGTTACAGCAGTTTTAGTTTGATTTTTAAGAAAAACGTTTTTTTGGTATAATTTTAAAAATAATCGACCGAAAAATTTTAAAACTACATTTCTAATTAGATTTCATGAAAATAAAATTATTTAAACAAAATTTACATTTTTTTATAAAGAAATAAAAAAGTTACAGCAGTTTTTGTTTGATTTTTAAGAAAAACGCATTATTTCTAAAAAATAACGTTTTTTTGATATAATTTTAAAAGTAATCGTCCGAAAAATTTTAAAACTACATTTCTAATTAGATTTCATGAAAATAATATTATTTAAACAAAATTTACATTTTTTTATAAAGAAATAAAAAAGTTACAGCAGTTTTAGTTTGATTTTTAAGAAAAACGTTTTTTTGGTATAATTTTAAAAATAATCGACCGAAAAATTTTAAAACTACATTTCTAATTAGATTTCATGAAAATAAAATTATTTAAACAAAATTTACATTTTTTTATAAAGAAATAAAAAAGTTACAGCAGTTTTTGTTTGATTTTTAAGAAAAACGCATTATTTCTAAAAAATAACGTTTTTTTGATATAATTTTAAAAGTAATCGTCCGAAAAATTTTAAAACTACATTTCTAATTAGATTTCATGAAAATAATATTATTTAAACAAAATTTACATTTTTTTATAAAGAAATAAAAAAGTTACAGCAGTTTTTGTTTGATTTTTAAGAAAAACGCATTATTTCTAAAAATAACGTTTTTTTGATATAATTTTAAAAGTAATCGTCCGAAAAATTTTAAAACTACATTTCTAATTAGATTTCATGAAAATAATATTATTTAAACAAAATTTACATTTTTTTATAAAGAAATAAAAAAGTTACAGCAGTTTTAGTTTGATTTTTAAGAAAAACGTTTTTTTTGGTATAATTTTAAAAATAATCTACCGAAAAATTTTAAAACTACATTTCTAATTAGATTTCATGAAAATAAAATTATTTAAACAAAATTTACATTTTTTTATAAAGAAATAAAAAAGTTACAGCAGTTTTTGTTTGATTTTTAAGAAAAACGCATTATTTCTAAAAAATAACGTTTTTTTGATATAATTTTAAAAGTAATCGTCCGAAAAATTTTAAAACTACATTTCTAATTAGATTTCATGAAAATAATATTATTTAAACAAAATTTACATTTTTTTATAAAGAAATAAAAAAGTTTCTGCAGTTTTTGTGTGATTTTTAAGAAAAACGTTTTTTTGGTATAATTTTAAAAATAATCGACCGAAAAATTTTAAAACTACATTTCTAATTAGATTTCATGAAAATAAAATTATTCAAACAAAATTTACATTTTTTTATAAAGAAATAAAAAAGTTACAGCAGTTTTTGTTTGATTTTTAAGAAAAACGCATTATTTCTAAAAAATAACGTTTTTTTGATATAATTTTAAAAGTAATCGTCCGAAAAATTTTAAAACTGCATTTCTAATTAGATTTCATGAAAATAATATTATTTAAACAAAATTTACATTTTTTTATAAAGAAATAAAAAAGTTACAGCAGTTTTAGTTTGATTTTTAAGAAAAACGTTTTTTTGGTATAATTTTAAAAATAATCGACCGAAAAATTTTAAAACTACATTTCTAATTAGATTTCATGAAAATAAAATTATTTAAACAAAATTTACATTTTTTTATAAAGAAATAAAAAAGTTACAGCAGTTTTTGTTTGATTTTTAAGAAAAACGCATTATTTCTAAAAAATAACGTTTTTTTGATATAATTTTAAAAGTAATCGTCCGAAAAATTTTAAAACTACATTTCTAATTAGATTTCATGAAAATAATATTATTTAAACAAAATTTACATTTTTTTATAAAGAAATAAAAAAGTTACAGCAGTTTTAGTTTGATTTTTAAGAAAAACGTTTTTTTGGTATAATTTTAAAAATAATCGACCGAAAAATTTTAAAACTACATTTCTAATTAGATTTCAAGAAAATAAAATTATTTAAACAAAATTTACATTTTTTTATAAAGAAATAAAAAAGTTACAGCAGTTTTTGTTTGATTTTTAAGAAAAACGCATTATTTCTAAAAAATAACGTTTTTTTGATATAATTTTAAAAGTAATCGTCCGAAAAATTTTAAAACTACATTTCTAATTAGATTTCATGAAAATAATATTATTTAAACAAAATTTACATTTTTTTATAAAGAAATAAAAAAGTTACAGCAGTTTTAGTTTGATTTTTAAGAAAAACGTTTTTTTGGTATAATTTTAAAAATAATCGACCGAAAAATTTTAAAACTACATTTCTAATTAGATTTCATGAAAATAAAATTATTTAAACAAAATTTACATTTTTTTATAAAGAAATAAAAAAGTTACAGCAGTTTTTGTTTGATTTTTAAGAAAAACGCATTATTTCTAAAAAATAACGTTTTTTTGATATAATTTTAAAAGTAATCGTCCGAAAAATTTTAAAACTACATTTCTAATTAGATTTCATGAAAATAATATTATTTAAACAAAATTTACATTTTTTTATAAAGAAATAAAAAAGTTACAGCAGTTTTTGTTTGATTTTTAAGAAAAACGCATTATTTCTAAAAAATAACGTTTTTTTGATATAATTTTAAAAGTAATCGTCCGAAAAATTTTAAAACTACATTTCTAATTAGATTTCATGAAAATAATATTATTTAAACAAAATTTACATTTTTTTATAAAGAAATAAAAAAGTTTCTGCAGTTTTTGTGTGATTTTTAAGAAAAACGTTTTTTTGGTATAATTTTAAAAATAATCGACCGAAAAATTTTAAAACTACATTTCTAATTAGATTTCATAAAAATAAAATTATTTAAACAAAATTTACATTTTTTTATAAAGAAATAAAAAAGTTACAGCAGTTTTTGTTTGATTTTTAAGAAAAACGCATTATTTCTAAAAAATAACGTTTTTTTGATATAATTTTAAAAGTAATCGTCCGAAAAATTTTAAAACTACATTTCTAATTAGATTTCATGAAAATAATATTATTTAAACAAAATTTACATTTTTTTATAAAGAAATAAAAAAGTTACAGCAGTTTTAGTTTGATTTTTAAGAAAAACGTTTTTTTGGTATAATTTTAAAAATAATCGACCGAAAAATTTTAAAACTACATTTCTAATTAGATTTCATGAAAATAAAATTATTTAAACAAAATTTACATTTTTTTATAAAGAAATAAAAAAGTTACAGCAGTTTTTGTTTGATTTTTAAGAAAAACGCATTATTTCTAAAAAATAACGTTTTTTTGATATAATTTTAAAAGTAATCGTCCGAAAAATTTTAAAACTACATTTCTAATTAGATTTCATGAAAATAATATTATTTAAACAAAATTTACATTTTTTTATAAAGAAATAAAAAAGTTTCTGCAGTTTTTGTGTGATTTTTAAGAAAAACGTTTTTTTGGTATAATTTTAAAAATAATCGACCGAAAAATTTTAAAGCTACATTTCTAATTAGATTTCATGAAAATAAAATTATTTAAACAAAATTTACATTTTTTTATAAAGAAATAAAAAAGTTACAGCAGTTTTTGTTTGATTTTTAAGAAAAACGCATTATTTCTAAAAAATAACGTTTTTTTGATATAATTTTAAAAGTAATCATCCGAAAAATTTTAAAACTAGATTTCTAATTAGATTTCATGAAAATAATATTATTTAAACAAAATTTACATTTTTTTATAAAGAAATAAAAAAGTTTCTGCAGTTTTTGTGTGATTTTTAAGAAAAACGTTTTTTTTGGTATAATTTTAAAAATAATCGACCGAAAAATTTTAAAACTACATTTCTAATTAGATTTCATGAAAATAAAATTATTTAAACAAAATTTAAATTTTTTTATAAAGAAATAAAAAAGTTACAGCAGTTTTTGTTTGATTTTTAAGAAAAACGCATTATTTCTAAAAAATAACGTTTTTTTGATATAATTTTAAAAGTAATCATCCGAAAAATTTTAAAACTAGATTTCTAATTAGATTTCATGAAAATAATATTATTTAAACAAAATTTACATTTTTTTATAAAGAAATAAAAAAGTTTCTGCAGTTTTTGTGTGATTTTTAAGAAAAACGTTTTTTTGGTATAATTTTAAAAATAATTGACCGAAAAATTTTGAAACTACATTTCTAATTAGATTTCATGAAAATAAAATTATTTAAACAAAATTTACATTTTTTTATAAAGAAATAAAAAAGTTACAGCAGTTTTTGTTTGATTTTTAAGAAAAACGTATTATTTCTAAAAAATAACGTTTTTTTGATATAATTTTAAAGTAATCGTCCGAAAAATTTTAAAACTACATTTCTAATTAGATTTCATGAAAATAATATTATTTAAACAAAATTTACATTTTTTTATAAAGAAATAAAAAAGTTACAGCAGTTTTTGTTTGATTTTTAAGAAAAACGTATTATTTCTAAAAAATAACGTTTTTTTGATATAATTTTAAAAGTAATCGTCCGAAAAATTTTAAAACTACATTTCTAATTAGATTTCATGAAAATAAAATTATTTAAACAAAATTTACATTTTTTTATAAAGAAATAAAAAAGTTTCTGCAGTTTTTGTGTGATTTTTAAGAAAAACGTTTTTTTTGGTATAATTTTAAAAATAATCGACCGAAAAATTTTAAAACTACATTTCTAATTAGATTTCATGAAAATAAAATTATTTAAACAAAATTTACATTTTTTTATAAAGAAATAAAAAAGTTACAGCAGTTTTAGTTTGATTTTTAAGAAAAACGTTTTTTTGGTATAATTTTAAAAATAATCATGAAAATAAAATTATTTAAACAAAATTTACATTTTTTTATAAAGAAATAAAAAAGTTACAGCAGTTTTTGTTTGATTTTTAAGAAAAACGCATTATTTCTAAAAAAATAACGTTTTTTTGATATAATTTTAAAAGTAATCGTCCGAAAAATTTTAAAACTACATTTCTAATTAGATTTCATGAAAATAATATTATTTAAACAAAATTTACATTTTTTATAAAGAAATAAAAAAGTTACAGCAGTTTTAGTTTGATTTTTAAGAAAAACGTTTTTTTGGTATAATTTTAAAAATAATCGCCCGAAAAATTTTAAAACTACATTTCTAATTAGATTTCATGAAAATAAAATTATTTAAACAAAATTTACATTTTTTATAAAGAAATAAAAAAGTTACAGCAGTTTTTGTTTGATTTTTAAGAAAAACGCATTATTTCTAAAAAATAACGTTTTTTTGATATAATTTTAAAAGTAATCGTCCGAAAAATTTTAAAACTACATTTCTAATTAGATTTCATGAAAATAATATTATTTAAACAAAATTTACATTTTTTTATAAAGAAATAAAAAAGTTACAGCAGTTTTAGTTTGATTTTTAAGAAAAACGTTTTTTTGGTATAATTTTAAAAATAATCGACCGAAAAATTTTAAAACTACATTTCATGAAAATAAAATTATTTAAACAAAATTTACATTTTTTTATAAAGAAATAAAAAAGTTACAGCAGTTTTTGTTTGATTTTTAAGAAAAACGCATTATTTCTAAAAAATAACGTTTTTTTGATATAATTTTAAAAGTAATCGTCCGAAAAATTTTAAAACTACATTTCTAATTAGATTTCATGAAAATAAAATTATTTAAACAAAATTTACATTTTTTTATAAAGAAATAAAAAAGTTTCTGCAGTTTTTGTGTGATTTTTAAGAAAAACGTTTTTTTGGTATAATTTTAAAAATAATCGACCGAAAAATTTTAAAACTACATTTCTAATTAGATTTCATGAAAATAAAATTATTTAAACAAAATTTACATTTTTTTATAAAGAAATAAAAAAGTTACAGCAGTTTTTGTTTGATTTTTAAGAAAAACGCATTATTTCTAAAAAATAACGTTTTTTTGATATAATTTTAAAAGTAATCGTCCGAAAAATTTTAAAACTACATTTCTAATTAGATTTCATGAAAATAAAATTATTTAAACAAAATTTACATTTTTTTATAAAGAAATAAAAAAGTTTCTGCAGTTTTTGTGTGATTTTTAAGAAAAACGTTTTTTTGGTATAATTTTAAAAATAATCGACCGAAAAATTTTAAAACTACATTTCTAATTAGATTTCATGAAAATAAAATTATTTAAACAAAATTTACATTTTTTTATAAAGAAATAAAAAAGTTACAGCAGTTTTTGTTTGATTTTTAAGAAAAACGCATTATTTCTAAAAAATAACGTTTTTTTGATATAATTTTAAAAGTAATCGTCCGAAAAATTTTAAAACTACATTTCTAATTAGATTTCATGAAAATAATATTATTTAAACAAAATTTACATTTTTTTATAAAGAAATAAAAAAGTTACAGCAGTTTTAGTTTGATTTTTAAGAAAAACGTTTTTTTGGTATAATTTTAAAAATAATCGACCGAAAAATTTTAAAACTACATTTCTAATTAGATTTCATGAAAATAAAATTATTTAAACAAAATTTACATTTTTTTATAAAGAAATAAAAAAGTTACAGCAGTTTTTGTTTGATTTTTAAGAAAAACGCATTATTTCTAAAAAATAACGTTTTTTTGATATAATTTTAAAAGTAATCGTCCGAAAAATTTTAAAACTACATTTCTAATTAGATTTCATGAAAATAATATTATTTAAACAAAATTTACATTTTTTTATAAAGAAATAAAAAAGTTTCTGCAGTTTTTGTGTGATTTTTAAGAAAAACGTTTTTTTGGTATAATTTTAAAAATAATCGACCGAAAAATTTTAAAACTACATTTCTAATTAGATTTCATGAAAATAAAATTATTTAAACAAAATTTACATTTTTTTATAAAGAAATAAAAAAGTTACAGCAGTTTTTGTTTGATTTTTAAGAAAAACGCATTATTTCTAAAAAATAACGTTTTTTTGATATAATTTTAAAAGTAATCGTCCGAAAAATTTTAAAACTACATTTCTAATTAGATTTCGTGAAAATAATATTATTTAAACAAAATTTACATTTTTTTATAAAGAAATAAAAAAGTTATAGCAGTTTTAGTTTGATTTTTAAGAAAAACGTTTTTTTTGGTATAATTTTAAAAATAATCGACCGAAAAATTTTAAAACTACATTTCTAATTAGATTTCATGAAAATAAAATTATTTAAACAAAATTTACATTTTTTTATAAAGAAATAAAAAAGTTACAGCAGTTTTTGTTTGATTTTTAAGAAAAACGCATTATTTCTAAAAAATAACGTTTTTTTGATATAATTTTAAAAGTAATCGTCCGAAAAATTTTAAAACTACATTTCTAATTAGATTTCATGAAAATAAAATTATTTAATTAAAATTTACATTTTTTTATAAAGAAATAAAAAAGTTTCTGCAGTTTTTGTGTGATTTTTAAGAAAAATGTTTTTTTGGTATAATTTTAAAAATAATCGACCGAAAAATTTTAAAACTACATTTCTAATTAGATTTCATGAAAATAAAATTATTTAAACAAAATTTACATTTTTTTATAAAGAAATAAAAAAGTTACAGCAGTTTTTGTTTGATTTTTAAGAAAAACGCATTATTTCTAAAAAATAACGTTTTTTTGATATAATTTTAAAAGTAATCGTCCGAAAAATTTTAAAACTACATTTCTAATTAGATTTCATGAAAATAATATTATTTAAACAAAATTTACATTTTTTTATAAAGAAATAAAAAAGTTATAGCAGTTTTAGTTTGATTTTTAAAAAAAACGTTTTTTTGGTATAATTTTAAAAATAATCGACCGAAAAATTTTAAAACTACATTTCTAATTAGATTTCATGAAAATAAAATTATTTAAACAAAATTTACATTTTTTTATAAAGAAATAAAAAAGTTACAGCAGTTTTTGTTTGATTTTTAAGAAAAACGCATTATTTCTAAAAAATAACGTTTTTTTGATATAATTTTAAAAGTAATCGTCCGAAAAATTATAAAACTACATTTCTAATTAGATTTCATGAAAATAAAATTATTTAATTAAAATTTACATTTTTTTATAAAGAAATAAAAAAGTTTCTGCAGTTTTTGTGTGATTTTTAAGAAAAATGTTTTTTTGGTATAATTTTAAAAATAATCGACCGAAAAATTTTAAAACTACATTTCTAATTAGATTTCATGAAAATAAAATTATTTAAACAAAATTTACATTTTTTTATAAAGAAATAAAAAAGTTACAGCAGTTTTTGTTTGATTTTTAAGAAAAACGCATTATTTCTAAAAAATAACGTTTTTTTGATATAATTTTAAAAGTAATCGTCCGAAAAATTTTAAAACTACATTTCTAATTAGATTTCATGAAAATAATATTATTTAAACAAAATTTACATTTTTTTATAAAGAAATAAAAAAGTTACAGCAGTTTTAGTTTGATTTTTAAGAAAACGTTTTTTTGGTATAATTTTAAAAATAATCGACCGAAAAATTTTAAAACTACATTTCTAATTAGATTTCATGAAAATAAAATTATTTAAACAAAATTTACATTTTTTTATAAAGAAATAAAAAAGTTACAGCAGTTTTTGTTTGATTTTTAAGAAAAACGCATTATTTCTAAAAAATAACGTTTTTTTGATATAATTTTAAAAGTAATCGTCCGAAAAATTTTAAAACTACATTTCTAATTAGATTTCATGAAAATAATATTATTTAAACAAAATTTACATTTTTTTATAAAGAAATAAAAAAGTTACAGCAGTTTTAGTTTGATTTTTAAGAAAAACGTTTTTTTGGTATAATTTTAAAAATAATCGACCGAAAAATTTTAAAACTACATTTCTAATTAGATTTCATGAAAATAAAATTATTTAAACAAAATTTACATTTTTTTATAAAGAAATAAAAAAGTTACAGAAGTTTTTGTTTGATTTTTAAGAAAAACGCATTATTTCTAAAAAATAACGTTTTTTTGATATAATTTTAAAAGTAATCGTCCGAAAAATTTTAAAACTAGATTTCTAATTAGATTTCATGAAAATAAAATTATTTAAACAAAATTTACATTTTTTTATAAAGAAATAAAAAAGTTTCTGCAGTTTTTGTGTGATTTTTAAGAAAAACGTTTTTTTGGTATAATTTTAAAAATAATCGACCCGAAAAATTTTAAAACTACATTTCTAATTAGATTTCATGAAAATAAAATTATTTAAACAAAATTTACATTTTTTTATAAAGAAATAAAAAAGTTACAGCAGTTTTTGTTTGATTTTTAAGAAAAACGCATTATTTCTAAAAAATAACGTTTTTTTGATATAATTTTAAAAATAATCGTCCGAAAAATTTTAAAACTACATTTCTAATTAGATTTCATGAAAATAATATTATTTAAACAAAATTTACATTTTTTTATAAAGAAATAAAAAAGTTTCTGCAGTTTTTGTGTGATTTTTAAGAAAAACGTTTTTTTGGTATAATTTTAAAAATAATCGACCGAAAAATTTTAAAACTACATTTCTTATTAGATTTCATGAAAATAAAATTATTTAAACAAAATTTACATTTTTTTATAAAGAAATAAAAAAGTTACAGCAGTTTTTGTTTGATTTTTAAGAAAAACGCATTATTTCTAAAAAATAACGTTTTTTTGATATAATTTTAAAAGTAATCGTCCGAAAAATTTTAAAACTACATTTCTAATTAGATTTCATGAAAATAAAATTATTTAAACAAAATTTACATTTTTTTATAAAGAAATAAAAAAGTTTCTGCAGTTTTTGTGTGATTTTTAAGAAAAACGTTTTTTTGGTATAATTTTAAAAATAATCGACCGAAAAATTTTAAAACTACATTTCTAATTAGATTTCATGAAAATAAAATTATTTAAACAAAATTTACATTTTTTTATAAAGAAATAAAAAAGTTACAGCAGTTTTTGTTTGATTTTTAAGAAAAACGCATTATTTCTAAAAAATAACGTTTTTTTGATATAATTTTAAAAGTAATCGTCCGAAAAATTTTAAAACTACATTTCTAATTAGATTTCATGAAAATAATATTATTAAAACAAAATTTACATTTTTTTATAAAGAAATAAAAAAGTTTCTGCAGTTTTTGTGTGATTTTTAAGAAAAACGTTTTTTTGGTATAATTTTAAAAATAATCGACCGAAAAATTTTAAAACTACATTTCTAATTAGATTTCATGAAAATAAAATTATTTAAACAAAATTTACATTTTTTTATAAAGAAATAAAAAAGTTACAGCAGTTTTTGTTTGATTTTTAAGAAAAACGCATTATTTCTAAAAAATAACGTTTTTTTGATATAATTTTAAAAGTAATCGTCCGAAAAATTTTAAAACTACATTTCTAATTAGATTTCATAAAAATAATATTATTTAAACAAAATTTACATTTTTTTATAAAGAAATATAAAAGTTACAGCAGTTTTTGTTTGATTTTTAAGAAAAACGCATTATTTCTAAAAAATAACGTTTTTTTGATATAATTTTAAAATAAAATCGTCCGAAAAATTTTAAAACTACATTTCTAATTAGATTTCATGAAAATAATATTATTTAAACAAAATTTACATTTTTTTATAAAGAAATAAAAAAGTTTCTGCAGTTTTTGTGTGATTTTTAAGAAAAACGTTTTTTTGGTATAATTTTAAAAATAATCGACCGAAAAATTTTAAAACTACATTTCTAATTAGATTTCATGAAAATAAAATTATTTAAACAAAATTTACATTTTTTTATAAAGAAATAAAAAAGTTACAGCAGTTTTTGTTTGATTTTTAAGAAAAACGCATTATTTCTAAAAAATAACGTTTTTTTGATATAATTTTAAAAGTAATCGTCCGAAAAATTTTAAAACTACATTTCTAATTAGATTTCATGAAAATAATATTATTTAAACAAAATTTACATTCTTTTATAAAGAAATAAAAAAGTTTCTGCAGTTTTTGTGTGATTTTTAAGAAAAACGTTTTTTTGGTATAATTTTAAAAGTAATCGTCCGAAAAATTTTAAAACTACATTTCTAATTAGATTTCATGAAAATAATATTATTTAAACAAAATTTACATTTTTTTATAAAGAAATAAAAAAGTTATAGCAGTTTTAGTTTGATTTTTAAGAAAAACGTTTTTTTGGTATAATTTTAAAAATAATCGACCGAAAAATTTTAAAACTACATTTCTAATTAGATTTCATGAAAATAAAATTATTTAAACAAAATTTACATTTTTTTATAAAGAAATAAAAAAGTTACAGCAGTTTTTGTTTGATTTTTAAGAAAAACGCATTATTTCTAAAAAATAACGTTTTTTTGATATAATTTTAAAAGTAATCGTCCGAAAAATTTTAAAACTACATTTCTAATTAGATTTCATGAAAATAAAATTATTTAATTAAAATTTACATTTTTTTATAAAGAAATAAAAAAGTTTCTGCAGTTTTTGTGTGATTTTTAAGAAAAATGTTTTTTTGGTATAATTTTAAAAATAATCGACCGAAAAATTTTAAAACTACATTTCTAATTAGATTTCATGAAAATAAAATTATTTAAACAAAATTTACATTTTTTTATAAAGAAATAAAAAAGTTACAGCAGTTTTTGTTTGATTTTTAAGAAAAACGCATTATTTCTAAAAAATAACGTTTTTTTGATATAATTTTAAAAGTAATCGTCCGAAAAATTTTAAAACTACATTTCTAATTAGATTTCATGAAAATAATATTATTTAAACAAAATTTACATTTTTTTATAAAGAAATAAAAAAGTTATAGCAGTTTTAGTTTGATTTTTAAGAAAAACGTTTTTTTGGTATAATTTTAAAAATAATCGACCGAAAAATTTTAAAACTACATTTCTAATTAGATTTCATGAAAATAAAATTATTTAAACAAAATTTACATTTTTTTATAAAGAAATAAAAAAGTTACAGCAGTTTTTGTTTGATTTTTAAGAAAAACGCATTATTTCTAAAAAATAACGTTTTTTTGATATAATTTTAAAAGTAATCGTCCGAAAAATTTTAAAACTACATTTCTAATTAGATTTCATGAAAATAAAATTATTTAATTAAAATTTACATTTTTTTATAAAGAAATAAAAAAGTTTCTGCAGTTTTTGTGTGATTTTTAAGAAAAACGTTTTTTTGGTATAATTTTAAAAATAATCGACCGAAAAATTTTAAAACTACATTTCTAATTAGATTTCATGAAAATAAAATTATTTAAACAAAATTTACATTTTTTTATAAAGAAATAAAAAAGTTACAGCAGTTTTTGTTTGATTTTTAAGAAAAACGCATTATTTCTAAAAAATAACGTTTTTTTGATATAATTTTAAAAGTAATCGTCCGAAAAATTTTAAAACTACATTTCTAATTAGATTTCATGAAAATAAAATTATTTAATTAAAATTTACATTTTTTTATAAAGAAATAAAAAAGTTTCTGCAGTTTTTGTGTGATTTTTAAGAAAAATGTTTTTTTGGTATAATTTTAAAAATAATCGACCGAAAAATTTTAAAACTACATTTCTAATTAGATTTCATGAAAATAAAATTATTTAAACAAAATTTACATTTTTTTATAAAGAAATAAAAAAGTTACAGCAGTTTTTGTTTGATTTTTAAGAAAAACGCATTATTTCTAAAAAATAACGTTTTTTTGATATAATTTTAAAAGTAATCGTCCGAAAAATTTTAAAACTACATTTCTAATTAGATTTCATGAAAATAATATTATTTAAACAAAATTTACATTTTTTTATAAAGAAATAAAAAAGTTACAGCAGTTTTAGTTTGATTTTTAAGAAAAACGTTTTTTTGGTATAATTTTAAAAATAATCGACCGAAAAATTTTAAAACTACATTTCTAATTAGATTTCATGAAAATAAAATTATTTAAACAAAATTTACATTTTTTTATAAAGAAATAAAAAAGTTACAGCAGTTTTTGTTTGATTTTTAAGAAAAACGCATTATTTCTAAAAAATAACGTTTTTTTGATATAATTTTAAAAGTAATCGTCCGAAAAATTTTAAAACTACATTTCTAATTAGATGTCATGAAAATAAAATTATTTAAACAAAATTTGCATTTTTATATAAAGAAATAAAAAAGTTTCTGCAGTTTTTGTGTGATTTTTAAGAAAAACGTTTTTTTGGTATAATTTTAAAAATAATCGACCGAAAAATTTTAAAACTACATTTTTAATTAGATTTCATGAAAATAAAATTATTTAAACAAAATTTACATTTTTTTATAAAGAAATAAAAAAGTTACAGCAGTTTTTGTTTGATTTTTAAGAAAAACGCATTATTTCTAAAAAATAACGTTTTTTTGATATAATTTTAAAAGTAATCGTCCGAAAAATTTTAAAACTACATTTCTAATTAGATTTCATGAAAATAATATTATTTAAACAAAATTTACATTTTTTTATAAAGAAATAAAAAAGTTACAGCAGTTTTAGTTTGATTTTTAAGAAAAACGTTTTTTTGGTATAATTTTAAAAATAATCGACCGAAAAATTTTAAATCTACATTTCTAATTAGATTTCATGAAAATAAAATTATTTAAACAAAATTTACATTTTTTTATAAAGAAATAAAAAAGTTACAGCAGTTTTTGTTTGATTTTTAAGAAAAACGCATTATTTCTAAAAAATAAAGTTTTTTTGATATAATTTTAAAAGTAATCGTCCGAAAAATTTTAAAACTACATTTCTAATTAGATTTCATGAAAATAATATTATTTAAACAAAATTTACATTTTTTTATAAAGAAATAAAAAAGTTACAGCAGTTTTAGTTTGATTTTTAAGAAAAACGTTTTTTTGGTATAATTTTAAAAATAATCGACCGAAAAATTTTAAAACTACATTTCTAATTAGATTTCATGAAAATAAAATTATTTAAACAAAATTTACATTTTTTTATAAAGAAATAAAAAAGTTACAGCAGTTTTTGTTTGATTTTTAAGAAAAACGCATTATTTCTAAAAAATAACGTTTTTTTGATATAATTTTAAAAGTAATCGTCCGAAAAATTTTAAAGCTACATTTCTAATTAAAATTCATGAAAATAATATTATTTAAACAAAATTTACATTTTTTTATAAAGAAATAAAAAAGTTTCTGCAGTTTTTGTGTGATTTTTAAGAAAAACGTTTTTTTGGTATAATTTTAAAAATAATCGACCGAAAAATTTTAAAACTATATTTCTAATTAGATTTCATGAAAATAAAATTATTTAAACAAAATTTACATTTTTTTATAAAGAAATAAAAAAGTTACAGCAGTTTTTGTTTGATTTTTAAGAAAAACGCATTATTTCTAAAAAATAACGTTTTTTTGATATAATTTTAAAAGTAATCGTCCGAAAAATTTTAAAACTACATTTCTAATTAGATTTCATGAAAATAATATTATTTAAACAAAATTTACATTTTTTTATAAAGAAATAAAAAAGTTACAGCAGTTTTAGTTTGATTTTTAAGAAAAACGTTTTTTTGGTATAATTTTAAAAATAATCGACCGAAAAATTTTAAAACTACATTTCTAATTAGATTTCATAAAAATAAAATTATTTAAACAAAATTTACATTTTTTTATAAAGAAATAAAAAAGTTACAGCAGTTTTTGTTTGATTTTTAAGAAAAACGCATTATTTCTAAAAAATAACGTTTTTTTGATATAATTTTAAAAGTAATCGTCCGAAAAATTTTAAAACTACATTTCTAATTAGATTTCATGAAAATAATATTATTTAAACAAAATTTACATTTTTTTATAAAGAAATAAAAAAGTTACAGCAGTTTTAGTTTGATTTTTAAGAAAAACGTTTTTTTGGTATAATTTTAAAAATAATCGACCGAAAAATTTTAAAACTACATTTCTAATTAGATTTCATGAAAATAAAATTATTTAAACAAAATTTACATTTTTTTATAAAGAAATAAAAAAGTTACAGCAGTTTTTGTTTGATTTTTAAGAAAAACGCATTATTTCTAAAAAATAACGTTTTTTTGATATAATTTTAAAAGTAATCATCCGAAAAATTTTAAAACTAGATTTCTAATTAGATTTCATGAAAATAATATTATTTAAACAAAATTTACATTTTTTTATAAAGAAATAAAAAAGTTACAGCAGTTTTAGTTTGATTTTTAAGAAAAACGTTTTTTTGGTATAATTTTAAAAATAATCGACCGAAAAATTTTAAAACTACATTTCTAATTAGATTTCATGAAAATAAAATTATTTAAACAAAATTTACATTTTTTTATAAAGAAATAAAAAAGTTACAGCAGTTTTTGTTTGATTTTTAAGAAAAACGCATTATTTCTAAAAAATAACGTTTTTTTGATATAATTTTAAAAGTAATCGTCCGAAAAATTTTAAAACTACATTTCTAATTAGATTTCATGAAAATAATATTATTTAAACAAAATTTACATTTTTTTATAAAGAAATAAAAAAGTTTCTGCAGTTTTTGTGTGATTTTTAAGAAAAATGTTTTTTTGGTATAATTTTAAAAATAATCGACCGAAAAATTTTAAAACTACATTTCTAATTAGATTTCATGAAAATAAAATTATTTAAACAAAATTTACATTTTTTTATAAAGAAATAAAAAAGTTACAGCAGTTTTTGTTTGATTTTTAAGAAAAACGCATTATTTCTAAAAAATAACGTTTTTTTGATATAATTTTAAAAGTAATCGTCCGAAAAATTTTAAAACTACATTTCTAATTAGATTTCATAAAAATAATATTATTTAAACAAAATTTACATTTTTTTATAAAGAAATAAAAAAGTTACAGCAGTTTTAGTTTGATTTTTAAGAAAAACGTTTTTTTGGTATAATTTTAAAAATAATCGACCGAAAAATTTTAAAACTACATTTCTAATTAGATTTCATGAAAATAAAATTATTTAAATAAAATTTACATTTTTTTATAAAGAAATAAAAAAGTTACAGCAGTTTTTGTTTGATTTTTAAGAAAAACGCATTATTTCTAAAAAATAACGTTTTTTTTGATATAATTTTAAAAGTAATCGTCCGAAAAATTTTAAAACTACATTTCTAATTAGATTTCATGAAAATAATATTATTTAAACAAAATTTACATTTTTTTATAAAGAAATAAAAAAGTTTCTGCAGTTTTTGTGTCATTTTTAAGAAAAACGTTTTTTTGGTATAATTTTAAAAATAATCGACCGATTAATTTTAAAACTACATTTCTAATTAGATTTCATGAAAATAAAATTATTTAAACAAAATTTACATTTTTTTATAAAGAAATAAAAAAGTTACAGCAGTTTTTGTTTGATTTTTAAGAAAAACGCATTATTTCTAAAAAATAACGTTTTTTTGATATAATTTTAAAAGTAATCGTCCGAAAAATTTTAAAACTACATTTCTAATTAGATTTCATGAAAATAATATAATTTAAACAAAATTTACATTTTTTTATAAAGAAATAAAAAAATTACAGCAGTTTTTGTTTGATTTTTAAGAAAAACGCATTATTTCTAAAAAATAACGTTTTTTTGATATAATTTTAAAAGTAATCGTCCGAAAAATTTTAAAACTACATTTCTAATTAGATTTCATGAAAATAATATTTTTTAAACAAAATTTACATTTTTTTATAAAGAAATAAAAAAGTTTCTGCAGTTTTTGTGTGATTTTTAAGAAAAACGTTTTTTTGGTATAATTTTAAAAATAATCGACCGAAAAATTTTAAAACTACATTTCTAATTAGATTTCATGAAAATAAAATTATTTAAACAAAATTTACATTTTTTTATAAAGAAATAAAAAAGTTACAGCAGTTTTTGTTTGATTTTTAAGAAAAACGCATTATTTCTAAAAAATAACGTTTTTTTGATATAATTTTAAAAGTAATCGTCCGAAAAATTTTAAAACTACATTTCTAATTAGATTTCATGAAAATAAAATTATTTAAACAAAATTTACATTTTTTTATAAAAAAATAAAAAAGTTTCTGCAGTTTTTGTGTGATTTTTAAGAAAAACGTTTTTTTGGTATAATTTTAAAAATAATCGACCGAAAAATTTTAAAACTACATTTCTAATTAGATTTCATGAAAATAAAATTATTTAAACAAAATTTACATTTTTTTATAAAGAAATAAAAAAGTTACAGCAGTTTTTGTTTGATTTTTAAGAAAAACGCATTATTTCTAAAAATTAACGTTTTTTTGATATAATTTTAAAAGTAATCGTCCGAAAAATTTTAAAACTACATTTCTAATTAGATTTCATGAAAATAAAATTATTTAAGCAAAATTTACATTTTTTTATAAAGAAATAAAAAAGTTTCTGCAGTTTTTGTGTGATTTTTAAGAAAAACGTTTTTTTGGTATAATTTTAAAAATAATCGACCGAAAAATTTTAAAACTACATTTCTAATTAGATTTCATGAAAATAAAATTATTTAAACAAAATTTACATTTTTTTATAAAGAAATAAAAAAGTTACAGCAGTTTTTGTTTGATTTTTAAGAAAAAAGCATTATTTCTAAAAAATAACGTTTTTTTGATATAATTTTAAAAGTAATCATCCGAAAAATTTTAAAACTACATTTCTAATTAGATTTCATGAAAATAATATTATTTAAACAAAATTTACATTTTTTTATAAAGAAATAAAAAAGTTACAGCAGTTTTAGTTTGATTTTTAAGAAAAATGTTTTTTTGGTATAATTTTAAAAATAATCGAACGAAAAATTTTAAAACTACATTTCTAATTAGATTTCATGAAAATAAAATTATTTAAACAAAATTTACATTTTTTTATAAAGAAATAAAAAAGTTACAGCAGTTTTTGTTTGATTTTTAAGAAAAACGCATTATTTCTAAAAAATTACGTTTTTTTGATATAATTTTAAAAGTAATCGTCCGAAAAATTTTAAAACTACATTTCTAATTAGATTTCATGAAAATAATATTATTTAAACAAAATTTACATTTTTTTATAAAGAAATAAAAAAATTACAGCAGTTTTTGTTTGATTTTTAAGAAAAACGCATTATTTCTAAAAAATAACGTTTTTTTGATATAATTTTAAAAGTAATCGTCCGAAAAATTTTAAAACTACATTTCTAATTAGATTTCATGAAAATAATATTATTTAAACAAAATTTACATTTTTTTATAAAGAAATAAAAAAGTTTCTGCAGTTTTTGTGTGATTTTTAAGAAAAACGTTTTTTTGGTATAATTTTAAAAATAATCGACCGAAAAATTTTAAAACTACATTTCTAATTAGATTTCATGAAAATAAAATTATTTAAACAAAATTTACATTTTTTTATAAAGAAATAAAAAAGTTACAGCAGTTTTTGTTTGATTTTTAAGAAAAACGCATTATTTCTAAAAAATAACGTTTTTTTCATATAATTTTAAAAGTAATCGTCCGAAAAATTTTAAAACTACATTTCTAATTAGATTTCATGAAAATAAAATTATTTAAACAAAATTTACATTTTTTTATAAAAAAATAAAAAAGTTTCTGCAGTTTTTGTGTGATTTTTAAGAAAAACGTTTTTTTGGTATAATTTTAAAAATAATCGACCGAAAAATTTTAAAACTACATTTCTAATTAGATTTCATGAAAATAAAATTATTTAAACAAAATTTACATTTTTTTATAAAGAAATAAAAAAGTTACAGCAGTTTTTGTTTGATTTTTAAGAAAAACGCATTATTTCTAAAAAATAACGTTTTTTTGATATAATTTTAAAAGTAATCATCCGAAAAATTTTAAAACTACATTTCTAATTAGATTTCATGAAAATAATATTATTTAAACAAAATTTACATTTTTTTATAAAGAAATAAAAAAGTTACAGCAGTTTTAGTTTGATTTTTAAGAAAAATGTTTTTTTGGTATAATTTTAAAAATAATCGACCGAAAAATTTTAAAACTACATTTCTAATTAGATTTCATGAAAATAAAATTATTTAAACAAAATTTACATTTTTTTATAAAGAAATAAAAAAGTTACAGCAGTTTTTGTTTGATTTTTAAGAAAAACGCATTATTTCTAAAAAATTACGTTTTTTTGATATAATTTTAAAAGTAATCGTCCGAAAAATTTTAAAACTACATTTCTAATTAGATTTCATGAAAATAATATTATTTAAACAAAATTTACATTTTTTTATAAAGAAATAAAAAAGTTACAGCAGTTTTTGTTTGATTTTTAAGAAAAACGCATTATTTCTAAAAAATAACGTTTTTTTGATATAATTTTAAAAGTAATCGTCCGAAAAATTTTAAAACTACATTTCTTATTAGATTTCATGAAAATAATATTATTTAAACAAAATTTACATTTTTTTATAAGGAAATAAAAAAGTTACAGCAGTTTTAGTTTGATTTTTAAGAAAAACGTTTTTTTGGTATAATTTTAAAAATAATCGACCGAAAAATTTTAAAACTACATTTCTAATTAGATTTCATGAAAATAAATTTATTTAAACAAAATTTACATTTTTTTATAAAGAAATAAAAAAGTTACAGCAGTTTTTGTTTGATTTTTAAGAAAAACGCATTATTTCTAAAAAATAACGTTTTTTTGATATAATTTTAAAAGTAATCATCCGAAAAATTTTAAAACTACATTTCTAATTAGATTTCATGAAAATAATATTATTCAAACAAAATTTACATTTTTTTATAAAGAAATAAAAAAGTTACAGCAGTTTTAGTTTGATTTTTAAGAAAAATGTTTTTTTGGTATAATTTTAAAAATAATCGACCGAAAAATTTTAAAACTACATTTCTAATTAGATTTCATGAAAATAAAATTATTTAAACAAAATTTACATTTTTTTATAAAGAAATAAAAAAGTTACAGCAGTTTTTGTTTGATTTTTAAGAAAAACGCATTATTTCTAAAAAATTACGTTTTTTTGATATAATTTTAAAAGTAATCGTCCGAAAAATTTTAAAACTACATTTCTAATTAGATTTCATGAAAATAAAATTATTTAAACAAAATTTACATTTTTTTATAAAGAAATAAAAAAGTTACAGCAGTTTTTGTTTGATTTTTTAAAAAACGCATTATTTCTAAAAAATAACGTTTTTTTGATATAATTTTAAAAGTAATCGTCCGAAAAATTTTAAAACTACATTTCTAATTAGATTTCATGAAAATAATATTATTTAAACAAAATTTACATTTTTTTATAAAGAAATAAAAAAGTTTCTGCAGTTTTTGTGTGATTTTTAAGAAAAACGTTTTTTTGGTATAATTTTAAAAATAATCGACCGAAAAATTTTAAAACTACATTTCTAATTAGATTTCATGAAAATAAAATTATTTAAACAAAATTTACATTTTTTTATAAAGAAATAAAAAAGTTACAGCAGTTTTTGTTTGATTTTTAAGAAAAACGCATTATTTCTAAAAAATAACGTTTTTTTGATATAATTTTAAAAGTAATCGTCCGAAAAATTTTAAAACTACATTTCTAATTAGATTTCATAAAAATAATATTATTTAAACAAAATTTACATTTTTTTATAAAGAAATATAAAAGTTACAGCAGTTTTTGTTTGATTTTTAAGAAAAACGCATTATTTCTAAAAAATAACGTTTTTTTGATATAATTTTAAAAGTAATCGTCCGAAAAATTTTAAAACTACATTTCTAATTAGATTTCATGAAAATAATATTATTTAAACAAAATTTACATTTTTTTATAAAGAAATAAAAAAGTTTCAGCAGTTTTTGTGTGATTTTTAAGAAAAACGTTTTTTTGGTATAATTTTAAAAATAATCGACCGAAAAATTTTAAAACTACATTTCTAATTAGATTTCATGAAAATAAAATTATTTAAACAAAATTTACATTTTTTTATAAAGAAATAAAAAAGTTACAGCAGTTTTTGTTTGATTTTTAAGATAAACGCATTATTTCTAAAAAATAACGTTTTTTTGATATAATTTTAAAAGTAATCGTCCGAAAAATTTTAAAACTACATTTCTAATTAGATTTCATGAAAATAATATTATTTAAACAAAATTTACATTCTTTTATAAAGAAATAAAAAAGTTTCTGCAGTTTTTGTGTGATTTTTAAGAAAAACGTTTTTTTGGTATAATTTTAAAAATAATCGACCGAAAAATTTTAAAACTACATTTCTAATTAGATTTCATGAAAATAAAATTATTTAAACAAAATTTACATTTTTTTATAAAGAAATAAAAAAGTTACAGCAGTTTTTGTTTGATTTTTAAGAAAAACGCATTATTTCTAAAAAATAACGTTTTTTTGATATAATTTTAAAAGTAATCGTCCGAAAAATTTTAAAACTACATTTCTAATTAGATTTCATGAAAATAATATTATTTACACAAAATTTACATTTTTTTATAAAGAAATAAAAAAGTTACAGCAGTTTTAGTTTGATTGTTAAGAAAAACGTTTTTTTGGTATAATTTTAAAAATAATCGACCGAAAAATTTTAAAACTACATTTCTAATTAGATTTCATGAAAATAAAATTATTTAAACAAAATTTACATTTTTTTATAAAGAAATAAAAAAGTTACAGCAGTTTTTGTTTGATTTTTAAGAAAAACGCATTATTTCTAAAAAATAACGTTTTTTTGATATAATTTTAAAAGTAATCGTCCGAAAAATTTTAAAACTACATTTCTAATTAGATTTCATGAAAATAATATTATTTAAACAAAATTTACATTTTTTTATAAAGAAATAAAAAAGTTTCTGCAGTTTTTGTGTGATTTTTAAGAAAAACGTTTTTTTGGTATAATTTTAAAAATAATCGACCGAAAAATTTTAAAACTACATTTCCAATTAGATTTCATGAAAATAAAATTATTTAAACAAAATTTACATTTTTTTATAAAGAAATAAAAAAGTTACAGCAGTTTTTGTTTGATTTTTAAGAAAAACGCATTATTTCTAAAAAATAACGTTTTTTTGATATAATTTTAAAAGTAATCGTCCGAAACATTTTAAAACTACATTTCTAATTAGATTTCATGAAAATAAAATTATTTAAACAAAATTTACATTTTTTTATAAAGAAATAAAAAAGTTTCTGCAGTTTTTGTGTGATTTTTAAGAAAAACGTTTTTTTGGTATAATTTTAAAAATAATCGACCAAAAAATTTTAAAACTACATTTCTAATTAGATTTCATGAAAATAAAATTATTTAAACAAAATTTACATTTTTTTATAAAGAAATAAAAAAGTTACAGCAGTTTTTGTTTGATTTTTAAGAAAAACGCATTATTTCTAAAAAATAACGTTTTTTTCATATAATTTTAAAAGTAATCGTCCGAAAAATTTTAAAACTACATTTCTAATTAGATTTCATGAAAATAAAATTATTTAAACAAAATTTACATTTTTTTATAAAAAAATAAAAAAGTTTCTGCAGTTTTTGTGTGATTTTTAAGAAAAACGTTTTTTTGGTATAATTTTAAAAATAATCGACCGAAAAATTTTAAAACTACATTTCTAATTAGATTTCATGAAAATAAAATTATTTAAACAAAATTTACATTTTTTTATAAAGAAATAAAAAAGTTACAGCAGTTTTTGTTTGATTTTTAAGAAAAACGCATTATTTCTAAAAAATAACGTTTTTTTGATATAATTTTAAAAGTAATCATCCGAAAAATTTTAAAACTACATTTCTAATTAGATTTCATGAAAATAATATTATTTAAACAAAATTTACATTTTTTTATAAAGAAATAAAAAAGTTACAGCAGTTTTAGTTTGATTTTTAAGAAAAATGTTTTTTTGGTATAATTTTAAAAATAATCGACCGAAAAATTTTAAAACTACATTTCTAATTAGATTTCATGAAAATAAAATTATTTAAACAAAATTTACATTTTTTTATAAAGAAATAAAAAAGTTACAGCAGTTTTTGTTTGATTTTTAAGAAAAACGCATTATTTCTAAAAAATTACGTTTTTTTGATATAATTTTAAAAGTAATCGTCCGAAAAATTTTAAAACTACATTTCTAATTAGATTTCATGAAAATAATATTATTTAAACAAAATTTACATTTTTTTATAAAGAAATAAAAAAGTTACAGCAGTTTTTGTTTGATTTTTAAGAAAAACGCATTATTTCTAAAAAATAACGTTTTTTTGATATAATTTTAAAAGTAATCGTCCGAAAAATTTTAAAACTACATTTCTTATTAGATTTCATGAAAATAATATTATTTAAACAAAATTTACATTTTTTTATAAGGAAATAAAAAAGTTACAGCAGTTTTAGTTTGATTTTTAAGAAAAACGTTTTTTTGGTATAATTTTAAAAATAATCGACCGAAAAATTTTAAAACTACATTTCTAATTAGATTTCATGAAAATAAATTTATTTAAACAAAATTTACATTTTTTTATAAAGAAATAAAAAAGTTACAGCAGTTTTTGTTTGATTTTTAAGAAAAACGCATTATTTCTAAAAAATAACGTTTTTTTGATATAATTTTAAAAGTAATCATCCGAAAAATTTTAAAACTACATTTCTAATTAGATTTCATGAAAATAATATTATTCAAACAAAATTTACATTTTTTTATAAAGAAATAAAAAAGTTACAGCAGTTTTAGTTTGATTTTTAAGAAAAATGTTTTTTTGGTATAATTTTAAAAATAATCGACCGAAAAATTTTAAAACTACATTTCTAATTAGATTTCATGAAAATAAAATTATTTAAACAAAATTTACATTTTTTTATAAAGAAATAAAAAAGTTACAGCAGTTTTTGTTTGATTTTTAAGAAAAACGCATTATTTCTAAAAAATTACGTTTTTTTGATATAATTTTAAAAGTAATCGTCCGAAAAATTTTAAAACTACATTTCTAATTAGATTTCATGAAAATAAAATTATTTAAACAAAATTTACATTTTTTTATAAAGAAATAAAAAAGTTACAGCAGTTTTTGTTTGATTTTTTAAAAAACGCATTATTTCTAAAAAATAACGTTTTTTTGATATAATTTTAAAAGTAATCGTCCGAAAAATTTTAAAACTACATTTCTAATTAGATTTCATGAAAATAATATTATTTAAACAAAATTTACATTTTTTTATAAAGAAATAAAAAAGTTTCTGCAGTTTTTGTGTGATTTTTAAGAAAAACGTTTTTTTGGTATAATTTTAAAAATAATCGACCGAAAAATTTTAAAACTACATTTCTAATTAGATTTCATGAAAATAAAATTATTTAAACAAAATTTACATTTTTTTATAAAGAAATAAAAAAGTTACAGCAGTTTTTGTTTGATTTTTAAGAAAAACGCATTATTTCTAAAAAATAACGTTTTTTTGATATAATTTTAAAAGTAATCGTCCGAAAAATTTTAAAACTACATTTCTAATTAGATTTCATAAAAATAATATTATTTAAACAAAATTTACATTTTTTTATAAAGAAATATAAAAGTTACAGCAGTTTTTGTTTGATTTTTAAGAAAAACGCATTATTTCTAAAAAATAACGTTTTTTTGATATAATTTTAAAAGTAATCGTCCGAAAAATTTTAAAACTACATTTCTAATTAGATTTCATGAAAATAATATTATTTAAACAAAATTTACATTTTTTTATAAAGAAATAAAAAAGTTTCAGCAGTTTTTGTGTGATTTTTAAGAAAAACGTTTTTTTGGTATAATTTTAAAAATAATCGACCGAAAAATTTTAAAACTACATTTCTAATTAGATTTCATGAAAATAAAATTATTTAAACAAAATTTACATTTTTTTATAAAGAAATAAAAAAGTTACAGCAGTTTTTGTTTGATTTTTAAGAAAAACGCATTATTTCTAAAAAATAACGTTTTTTTGATATAATTTTAAAAGTAATCGTCCGAAAAATTTTAAAACTACATTTCTAATTAGATTTCATGAAAATAATATTATTTAAACAAAATTTACATTCTTTTATAAAGAAATAAAAAAGTTTCTGCAGTTTTTGTGTGATTTTTAAGAAAAACGTTTTTTTGGTATAATTTTAAAAATAATCGACCGAAAAATTTTAAAACTACATTTCTAATTAGATTTCATGAAAATAAAATTATTTAAACAAAATTTACATTTTTTTATAAAGAAATAAAAAAGTTACAGCAGTTTTTGTTTGATTTTTAAGAAAAACGCATTATTTCTAAAAAATAACGTTTTTTTGATATAATTTTAAAAGTAATCGTCCGAAAAATTTTAAAACTACATTTCTAATTAGATTTCATGAAAATAATATTATTTACACAAAATTTACATTTTTTTATAAAGAAATAAAAAAGTTACAGCAGTTTTTGTGTGATTTTTAAGAAAAACGTTTTTTTGGTATAATTTTAAAAATAATCGACCGAAAAATTTTAAAACTACATTTCTAATTAGATTTCATGAAAATAAAATTATTTAAACAAAATTTACATTTTTTTATAAAGAAATAAAAAAGTTACAGCAGTTTTTGTTTGATTTTTAAGAAAAACGCATTATTTCTAAAAAATAACGTTTTTTTGATATAATTTTAAAAGTAATCGTCCGAAACATTTTAAAACTACATTTCTAATTAGATTTCATGAAAATAAAATTATTTAAACAAAATTTACATTTTTTTATAAAGAAATAAAAAAGTTTCTGCAGTTTTTGTGTGATTTTTAAGAAAAACGTTTTTTTGGTATAATTTTAAAAATAATCGACCAAAAAATTTTAAAACTACATTTCTAATTAGATTTCATGAAAATAAAATTATTTAAACAAAATTTACATTTTTTTATAAAGAAATAAAAAAGTTACAGCAGTTTTTGTTTGATTTTTAAGAAAAACGCATTATTTCTAAAAAATTACGTTTTTTTGATATAATTTTAAAAGTAATCGTCCGAAAAATTTTAAAACTACATTTCTAATTAGATTTCATGAAAATAATATTATTTAAACAAAATTTACATTTTTTTATAAAGAAATAAAAAAGTTTCTGCAGTTTTTGTGTGATTTTTAAGAAAAACGTTTTTTTGGTATAATTTTAAAAATAATCGACCGAAAAATTTTAAAACTACATTTCCAATTAGATTTCATGAAAATAAAATTATTTAAACAAAATTTACATTTTTTTATAAAGAAATAAAAAAGTTACAGCAGTTTTTGTTTGATTTTTAAGAAAAACGCATTATTTCTAAAAAATTACGTTTTTTTGATATAATTTTAAAAGTAATCGTCCGAAAAATTTTAAAACTACATTTCTAATTAGATTTCATGAAAATAATATTATTTACACAAAATTTACATTTTTTTATAAAGAAATAAAAAAGTTACAGCAGTTTTAGTTTGATTGTTAAGAAAAACGTTTTTTTGGTATAATTTTAAAAATAATCGACCGAAAAATTTTAAAACTACATTTCTAATTAGATTTCATGAAAATAAAATTATTTAAACAAAATTTACATTTTTTTATAAAGAAATAAAAAAGTTACAGCAGTTTTTGTTTGATTTTTAAGAAAAACGCATTATTTCTAAAAAATTACGTTTTTTTGATATAATTTTAAAAGTAATCGTCCGAAAAATTTTAAAACTACATTTCTAATTAGATTTCATGAAAATAAAATTATTTAAACAAAATTTACATTTTTTTATAAAGAAATAAAAAAGTTACAGCAGTTTTTGTTTGATTTTTTAAAAAACGCATTATTTCTAAAAAATAACGTTTTTTTGATATAATTTTAAAAGTAATCGTCCGAAAAATTTTAAAACTACATTTCTAATTAGATTTCATGAAAATAATATTATTTAAACAAAATTTACATTTTTTTATAAAGAAATAAAAAAGTTTCTGCAGTTTTTGTGTGATTTTTAAGAAAAACGTTTTTTTGGTATAATTTTAAAAATAATCGACCGAAAAATTTTAAAACTACATTTCTAATTAGATTTCATGAAAATAAAATTATTTAAACAAAATTTACATTTTTTTATAAAGAAATAAAAAAGTTACAGCAGTTTTTGTTTGATTTTTAAGAAAAACGCATTATTTCTAAAAAATAACGTTTTTTTGATATAATTTTAAAAGTAATCGTCCGAAAAATTTTAAAACTACATTTCTAATTAGATTTCATAAAAATAATATTATTTAAACAAAATTTACATTTTTTTATAAAGAAATATAAAAGTTACAGCAGTTTTTGTTTGATTTTTAAGAAAAACGCATTATTTCTAAAAAATAACGTTTTTTTGATATAATTTTAAAAGTAATCGTCCGAAAAATTTTAAAACTACATTTCTAATTAGATTTCATGAAAATAATATTATTTAAACAAAATTTACATTTTTTTATAAAGAAATAAAAAAGTTTCAGCAGTTTTTGTGTGATTTTTAAGAAAAACGTTTTTTTGGTATAATTTTAAAAATAATCGACCGAAAAATTTTAAAACTACATTTCTAATTAGATTTCATGAAAATAAAATTATTTAAACAAAATTTACATTTTTTTATAAAGAAATAAAAAAGTTACAGCAGTTTTTGTTTGATTTTTAAGAAAAACGCATTATTTCTAAAAAATAACGTTTTTTTGATATAATTTTAAAAGTAATCGTCCGAAAAATTTTAAAACTACATTTCTAATTAGATTTCATGAAAATAATATTATTTAAACAAAATTTACATTCTTTTATAAAGAAATAAAAAAGTTTCTGCAGTTTTTGTGTGATTTTTAAGAAAAACGTTTTTTTGGTATAATTTTAAAAATAATCGACCGAAAAATTTTAAAACTACATTTCTAATTAGATTTCATGAAAATAAAATTATTTAAACAAAATTTACATTTTTTTATAAAGAAATAAAAAAGTTACAGCAGTTTTTGTTTGATTTTTAAGAAAAACGCATTATTTCTAAAAAATAACGTTTTTTTGATATAATTTTAAAAGTAATCGTCCGAAAAATTTTAAAACTACATTTCTAATTAGATTTCATGAAAATAATATTATTTACACAAAATTTACATTTTTTTATAAAGAAATAAAAAAGTTACAGCAGTTTTAGTTTGATTGTTAAGAAAAACGTTTTTTTGGTATAATTTTAAAAATAATCGACCGAAAAATTTTAAAACTACATTTCTAATTAGATTTCATGAAAATAAAATTATTTAAACAAAATTTACATTTTTTTATAAAGAAATAAAAAAGTTACAGCAGTTTTTGTTTGATTTTTAAGAAAAACGCATTATTTCTAAAAAATAACGTTTTTTTGATATAATTTTAAAAGTAATCGTCCGAAAAATTTTAAAACTACATTTCTAATTAGATTTCATGAAAATAATATTATTTACACAAAATTTACATTTTTTTATAAAGAAATAAAAAAGTTACAGCAGTTTTAGTTTGATTGTTAAGAAAAACGTTTTTTTGGTATAATTTTAAAAATAATCGACCGAAAAATTTTAAAACTACATTTCTAATTAGATTTCATGAAAATAAAATTATTTAAACAAAATTTACATTTTTTTATAAAGAAATAAAAAAGTTACAGCAGTTTTTGTTTGATTTTTAAGAAAAACGCATTATTTCTAAAAAATTACGTTTTTTTGATATAATTTTAAAAGTAATCGTCCGAAAAATTTTAAAACTACATTTCTAATTAGATTTCATGAAAATAAAATTATTTAAACAAAATTTACATTTTTTTATAAAGAAATAAAAAAGTTACAGCAGTTTTTGTTTGATTTTTTAAAAAACGCATTATTTCTAAAAAATAACGTTTTTTTGATATAATTTTAAAAGTAATCGTCCGAAAAATTTTAAAACTACATTTCTAATTAGATTTCATGAAAATAATATTATTTAAACAAAATTTACATTTTTTTATAAAGAAATAAAAAAGTTTCTGCAGTTTTTGTGTGATTTTTAAGAAAAACGTTTTTTTGGTATAATTTTAAAAATAATCGACCGAAAAATTTTAAAACTACATTTCTAATTAGATTTCATGAAAATAAAATTATTTAAACAAAATTTACATTTTTTTATAAAGAAATAAAAAAGTTTCTGCAGTTTTTGTGTGATTTTTAAGAAAAACGTTTTTTTGGTATAATTTTAAAAATAATCGACCGAAAAATTTTAAAACTACATTTCTAATTAGATTTCATGAAAATAAAATTATTTAAACAAAATTTACATTTTTTTATAAAGAAATAAAAAAGTTACAGCAGTTTTTGTTTGATTTTTAAGAAAAACGCATTATTTCTAAAAAATAACGTTTTTTTGATATAATTTTAAAAGTAATCGTCCGAACAATTTTAAAACTACATTTCTAATTAGATTTCATGAAAATAAAATTATTTAAACAAAATTTACATTTTATTATAAAGAAATAAAAAAGTTACAGCAGTTTTTGTTTGATTTTTAAGAAAAACGCATTATTTCTAAAAAATAACGTTTTTTTGATATAATTTTAAAAGTAATCGTCCGAAAAATTTTAAAACTACATTTCTAATTAGATTTCATGAAAATAATATTATTTAAACAAAATTTACATTTTTTTATAAAGAAATAAAAAAGTTACAGCAGTTTTAGTTTGATTTTTAAGAAAAACGTTTTTTTGGTATAATTTTAAAAATAATCGACCGAAAAATTTTAAAACTACATTTCTAATTAGATTTCATGAAAATAAAATTATTTAAACAAAATTTACATTTTTTTATAAAGAAATAAAAAAGTTACAGCAGTTTTTGTTTGATTTTTAAGAAAAACGTTTTTTGGTATAATTTTAAAAATAATCGACCGAAAAATTTTAAAACTACATTTCTAATTAGATTTCATGAAAATAAAATTATTTAAACAAAATTTACATTTTTTTATAAAGAAATAAAAAAGTTACAGCAGTTTTTGTTTGATTTTTAAGAAAAACGCATTATTTCTAAAAAATAACGTTTTTTTGATATAATTTTAAAAGTAATCGTCCGAAAAATTTTAAAACTACATTTCTAATTAGATTTCATAAAAATAATATTATTTACACAAAATTTACATTTTTTTATAAAGAAATAAAAAAGTTACAGCAGTTTTAGTTTGATTGTTAAGAAAAACGTTTTTTTGGTATAATTTTAAAAATAATCGACCGAAAAATTTTAAAACTACATTTCTAATTAGATTTCATGAAAATAAAATTATTTAAACAAAATTTACATTTTTTTATAAAGAAATAAAAAAGTTACAGCAGTTTTTGTTTGATTTTTAAGAAAAACGCATTATTTCTAAAAAATAACGTTTTTTTGATATAATTTTAAAAGTAATCGTCCGAAAAATTTTAAAACTACATTTCTAATTAGATTTCATGAAAATAATATTATTTAAACAAAATTTACATTTTTTTATAAGGAAATAAAAAAGTTTCTGCAGTTTTTGTGTGATTTTTAAGAAAAACGTTTTTTTGGTATAATTTTAAAAATAATCGACCGAAAAATTTTAAAACTACATTTCCAATTAGATTTCATGAAAATAAAATTATTTAAACAAAATTTACATTTTTTTATAAAGAAATAAAAAAGTTACAGCAGTTTTTGTTTGATTTTTAAGAAAAACGCATTATTTCTAAAAAATAACGTTTTTTTGATATAATTTTAAAAGTAATCGTCCGAAACATTTTAAAACTACATTTCTAATTAGATTTCATGAAAATAAAATTATTTAAACAAAATTTACATTTTTTTATAAAGAAATAAAAAAGTTTCTGTAGTTTTTGTGTGATTTTTAAGAAAAACGTTTTTTTGGTATAATTTTAAAAATAATCGACCAAAAAATTTTAAAACTACATTTCTAATTAGATTTCATGAAAATAAAATTATTTAAACAAAATTTACATTTTTTTATAAAGAAATAAAAAAGTTACAGCAGTTTTTGTTTGATTTTTAAGAAAAACGCATTATTTCTAAAAAATAACGTTTTTTTGATATAATTTTAAAAGTAATCGTCCGAAAAATTTTAAAACTACATTTCTAATTAGATTTCATGAAAATAAAATTATTTAAACAAAATTTACATTTTTTTATAAAGAAATAAAAAAGTTTCTGCAGTTTTTGTGTGATTTTTAAGAAAAACGTTTTTTTGGTATAATTTTAAAAATAATCGACCGAAAAATTTTAAAACTACATTTCTAATTAGATTTCATGAAAATAAAATTATTTAAACAAAATTTACATTTTTTTATAAAGAAATAAAAAAGTTACAGCAGTTTTTGTTTGATTTTTAAGAAAAACGCATTATTTCTAAAAAATAACGTTTTTTTGGTATAATTTTAAAAATAAACGACCGAAAAATTTTAAAACTACATTTCTAATTAGATTTCATGAAAATAAAATTATTTAAACAAAATTTACATTTTTTTATAAAGAAATAAAAAAGTTACAGCAGTTTTTGTTTGATTTTTAAGAAAAACGCATTATTTCTAAAAAATAACGTTTTTTTGATATAATTTTAAAAGTAATCGTCCGAAAAATTTTAAAACTACATTTCTAATTAGATTTCATGAAAATAAAATTATTTAAACAAAATTTACATTTTTTTATAAAGAAATAAAAAAGTTTCTGCAGTTTTTGTGTGATTTTTAAGAAAAACGTTTTTTTGGTATAATTTTAAAAATAATCGACCGAAAAATTTTAAAACTACATTTCTAATTAGATTTCATGAAAATAAAATTATTTAAACAAAATTTACATTTTTTTATAAAGAAATAAAAAAGTTACAGCAGTTTTTGTTTGATTTTTAAGAAAAACGCATTATTTCTAAAAAATAACGTTTTTTTGATATAATTTTAAAAGTAATCGTCCGAACAATTTTAAAACTACATTTCTAATTAGATTTCATGAAAATAAAATTATTTAAACAAAATTTACATTTTTTTATAAAGAAATAAAAAAGTTACAGCAGTTTTTGTTTGATTTTTAAGAAAAACGCATTATTTCTAAAAAATAACGTTTTTTTGATATAATTTTAAAAGTAATCGTCCGAAAAATTTTAAAACTACATTTCTAATTAGATTTCATGAAAATAATATTATTTAAACAAAATTTACATTTTTTTATAAAGAAATAAAAAAGTTACAGCAGTTTTAGTTTGATTTTTAAGAAAAACGTTTTTTTGGTATAATTTTAAAAATAATCGACCGAAAAATTTTAAAACTACATTTCTAATTAGATTTCATGAAAATAAAATTATTTAAACAAAATTTACATTTTTTTATAAAGAAATAAAAAAGTTACAGCAGTTTTTGTTTGATTTTTAAGAAAAACGTTTTTTGGTATAATTTTAAAAATAATCGACCGAAAAATTTTAAAACTACATTTCTAATTAGATTTCATGAAAATAAAATTATTTAAACAAAATTTACATTTTTTTATAAAGAAATAAAAAAGTTACAGCAGTTTTTGTTTGATTTTTAAGAAAAACGCATTATTTCTAAAAAATAACGTTTTTTTGATATAATTTTAAAAGTAATCGTCCGAAAAATTTTAAAACTACATTTCTAATTAGATTTCATAAAAATAATATTATTTACACAAAATTTACATTTTTTTATAAAGAAATAAAAAAGTTACAGCAGTTTTAGTTTGATTGTTAAGAAAAACGTTTTTTTGGTATAATTTTAAAAATAATCGACCGAAAAATTTTAAAACTACATTTCTAATTAGATTTCATGAAAATAAAATTATTTAAACAAAATTTACATTTTTTTATAAAGAAATAAAAAAGTTACAGCAGTTTTTGTTTGATTTTTAAGAAAAACGCATTATTTCTAAAAAATAACGTTTTTTTGATATAATTTTAAAAGTAATCGTCCGAAAAATTTTAAAACTACATTTCTAATTAGATTTCATGAAAATAATATTATTTAAACAAAATTTACATTTTTTTATAAGGAAATAAAAAAGTTTCTGCAGTTTTTGTGTGATTTTTAAGAAAAACGTTTTTTTGGTATAATTTTAAAAATAATCGACCGAAAAATTTTAAAACTACATTTCCAATTAGATTTCATGAAAATAAAATTATTTAAACAAAATTTACATTTTTTTATAAAGAAATAAAAAAGTTACAGCAGTTTTTGTTTGATTTTTAAGAAAAACGCATTATTTCTAAAAAATAACGTTTTTTTGATATAATTTTAAAAGTAATCGTCCGAAAAATTTTAAAACTACATTTCTAATTAGATTTCATGAAAATAAAATTATTTAAACAAAATTTACATTTTTTTATAAAGAAATAAAAAAGTTTCTGCAGTTTTTGTGTGATTTTTAAGAAAAACGTTTTTTTGGTATAATTTTAAAAATAATCGACCGAAAAATTTTAAAACTACATTTCTAATTAGATTTCATGAAAATAAAATTATTTAAACAAAATTTACATTTTTTTATAAAGAAATAAAAAAGTTACAGCAGTTTT
>CAXARA010000130.1:0-27842 GCA_963971135.1 Stenus bimaculatus
TAATTAGAAATGTAGTTTTAAAATTAATCGGTCGATTATTTTTAAAATTATACCAAAAAAACGTTTTTCTTAAAAATGACACAAAAACTGCAGAAACTTTTTTATTTCTTTATAAAAAAATGTAAATTTTGTTTAAATAATATTATTTTCATGAAATCTAATTAGAAATGTAGTTTTAAAATTTTTCGGACGATTACTTTTAAAATTATATCAAAAAAAAACGTTATTTTTTAGAAATAATGCGTTTTTCTTAAAAATCAAACAAAAACTGCTGTAACTTTTTTATTTCTTTATAAAAAAATGTAAATTTTGTTTAAATAATTTTATTTTCATGAAATCTAATTAGAAATGTAGTTTTAAAATTTTTCGGTCGATTATTTTTAAAATTATACCAAAAAAACCTTTTTCTTAAAAATCAAACTAAAACTGCTGTAACTTTTTTATTTCTTTATAAAAAAATGTAAATTTTGTTTAAATAATATTATTTTCATGAAATCTAATTAGAAATGTAGTTTTAAAATTTTTCGGACGATTACTTTTAAAATTATATCAAAAAAAACGTTATTTTTTAGAAATAATGCGTTTTTCTTAAAAATCAAACAAAAACTGCTGTAACTTTTTTATTTCTTTATAAAAAAATGTAAATTTTGTTTAAATAATTTTATTTTCATGAAATCTAATTAGAAATGTAGTTTTAAAATTTTTCGGTCGATTATTTTTAAAATTATACCAAAAAAACGTTTTTCTTAAAAATCACACAAAAACTGCAGAAACTTTTTTATTTCTTTATAAAAAAATGTAAATTTTGTTTAAATAATATTATTTTCATGAAATCTAATTAGAAATGTAGTTTTAAAATTTTTCGGACGATTACTTTTAAAATTATATCAAAAAAACGTTATTTTTTAGAAATAATGCGTTTTTCTTAAAAATCAAACAAAAACTGCTGTAACTTTTTTATTTCTTTATAAAAAAATGTAAATTTTGTTTAAATAATTTTATTTTCATGAAATCTAATTAGAAATGTAGTTTTAAAATTTTTCGGTCGATTATTTTTAAAATTATACCAAAAAAACGTTTTTCTTAAAAATCAAACTAAAACTGCTGTAACTTTTTTATTTCTTTATAAAAAAATGTAAATTTTGTTTAAATAATATTATTTTCATGAAATCTAATTAGAAATGTAGTTTTAAAATTTTTCGGACGATTACTTTTAAAATTATATCAAAAAAACGTTATTTTTTAGAAATAATGCGTTTTTCTTAAAAATCAAACAAAAACTGCTGTAACTTTTTTATTTCTTTATAAAAAAATGTAAATTTTGTTTAAATAATTTTATTTTCATGAAATCTAATTAGAAATGTAGTTTTAAAATTTTTCGGTCGATTATTTTTAAAATTATACCAAAAAAACGTTTTTCTTAAAAATCAAACTAAAACTGCTGTAACTTTTTTATTTCTTTATAAAAAAATGTAAATTTTGTTTAAATAATATTATTTTCATGAAATCTAATTAGAAATGTAGTTTTAAAATTTTTCGGACGATTACTTTTAAAATTATATCAAAAAAACGTTATTTTTTAGAAATAATGCGTTTTTCTTAAAAATCAAACAAAAACTGCTGTAACTTTTTTATTTCTTTATAAAAAAATGTAAATTTTGTTTAAATAATTTTATTTTCATGAAATCTAATTAGAAATGTAGTTTTAAAATTTTTCGGTCGATTATTTTTAAAATTATACCAAAAAAACGTTTTTCTTAAAAATCAAACTAAAACTGCTGTAACTTTTTTATTTCTTTATAAAAAAATGTAAATTTTGTTTAAATAATATTATTTTCATGAAATCTAATTAGAAATGTAGTTTTAAAATTTTTCGGACGATTACTTTTAAAATTATATCAAAAAAACGTTATTTTTTAGAAATAATGCGTTTTTCTTAAAAATCAAACAAAAACTGCTGTAACTTTTTTATTTCTTTATAAAAAAATGTAAATTTTGTTTAAATAATTTTATTTTCATGAAATCTAATTAGAAATGTAGTTTTAAAATTTTTCGGTCGATTATTTTTAAAATTATACCAAAAAAACGTTTTTCTTAAAAATCACACAAAAACTGCAGAAACTTTTTTATTTCTTTATAAAAAAATGTAAATTTTGTTTAAATAATATTATTTTCATGAAATCTAATTAGAAATGTAGTTTTAAAATTTTTCGGACGATTACTTTTAAAATTATATCAAAAAAACGTTATTTTTTAGAAATAATGCGTTTTTCTTAAAAATCAAACAAAAACTGCTGTAACTTTTTTATTTCTTTATAAAAAAATGTAAATTTTGTTTAAATAATTTTATTTTCATGAAATCTAATTAGAAATGTAGTTTTAAAATTTTTCGGTCGATTATTTTTAAAATTATACCAAAAAAACGTTTTTCTTAAAAATCAAACTAAAACTGCTGTAACTTTTTTATTTCTTTATAAAAAAATGTAAATTTTGTTTAAATAATATTATTTTCATGAAATCTAATTAGAAATGTAGTTTTAAAATTTTTCGGACGATTACTTTTAAAATTATATCAAAAAAACGTTATTTTTTAGAAATAATGCGTTTTTCTTAAAAATCAAACAAAAACTGCTGTAACTTTTTTATTTCTTTATAAAAAAATGTAAATTTTGTTTAAATAATTTTATTTTCATGAAATCTAATTAGAAATGTAGTTTTAAAATTTTTCGGTCGATTATTTTTAAAATTATACCAAAAAAACGTTTTTCTTAAAAATCAAACTAAAACTGCTGTAACTTTTTTATTTCTTTATAAAAAAATGTAAATTTTGTTTAAATAATATTATTTTCATGAAATCTAATTAGAAATGTAGTTTTAAAATTTTTCGGACGATTACTTTTAAAATTATATCAAAAAAACGTTATTTTTTAGAAATAATGCGTTTTTCTTAAAAATCAAACAAAAACTGCTGTAACTTTTTTATTTCTTTATAAAAAAATGTAAATTTTGTTTAAATAATTTTATTTTCATGAAATCTAATTAGAAATGTAGTTTTAAAATTTTTCGGTCGATTATTTTTAAAATTATACCAAAAAAACGTTTTTCTTAAAAATCACACAAAAACTGCAGAAACTTTTTTATTTCTTTATAAAAAAATGTAAATTTTGTTTAAATAATTTTATTTTCATGAAATCTAATTAGAAATGTAGTTTTAAAATTTTTCGGACGATTACTTTTAAAATTATATCAAAAAAACGTTATTTTTTAGAAATAATGCGTTTTTCTTAAAAATCAAACAAAAACTGCTGTAACTTTTTTATTTCTTTATAAAAAAATGTAAATTTTGTTAAAATAATTTTATTTTCATGAAATCTAATTAGAAATGTAGTTTTAAAATTTTTCGGTCGATTATTTTTAAAATTATACCAAAAAAACGTTTTTCTTAAAAATCAAACTAAAACTGCTGTAACTTTTTTATTTCTTTATAAAAAAATGTAAATTTTGTTTAAATAATATTATTTTCATGAAATCTAATTAGAAATGTAGTTTTAAAATTTTTCGGACGATTACTTTTAAAATTATATCAAAAAAACGTTATTTTTTAGAAATAATGCGTTTTTCTTAAAAGTCAAACAAAAACTGCTGTAACTTTTTTATTTCTTTATAAAAAAATGTAAATTTTGTTTAAATAATTTTATTTTCATGAAATCTAATTAGAAATGTAGTTTTAAAATTTTTCGGTCGATTATTTTTAAAATTATACCAAAAAAACGTTTTTCTTAAAAATCAAACTAAAACTGCTGTAACTTTTTTATTTCTTTATAAAAAAATGTAAATTTTGTTTAAATAATATTATTTTCATGAAATCTAATTAGAAATGTAGTTTTAAAATTTTTCGGACGATTACTTTTAAAATTATATCAAAAAAACGTTATTTTTTAGAAATAATGCGTTTTTCTTAAAAATCAAACAAAAACTGCTGTAACTTTTTTATTTCTTTATAAAAAAATGTAAATTTTGTTTAAATAATTTTATTTTCATGAAATCTAATTAGAAATGTAGTTTTAAAATTTTTCGGTCGATTATTTTTAAAATTATACCAAAAAAACGTTTTTCTTAAAAATCACACAAAAACTGCAGAAACTTTTTTATTTCTTTATAAAAAAATGTAAATTTTAATTAAATAATTTTATTTTCATGAAATCTAATTAGAAATGTAGTTTTAAAATTTTTCGGACGATTACTTTTAAAATTATATCAAAAAAACGTTATTTTTTAGAAATAATGCGTTTTTCTTAAAAATCAAACAAAAACTGCTGTAACTTTTTTATTTCTTTATAAAAAAATGTAAATTTTGTTTAAATAATTTTATTTTCATGAAATCTAATTAGAAATGTAGTTTTAAAATTTTTCGGTCGATTATTTTTAAAATTATACCAAAAAAACGTTTTTCTTAAAAATCAAACTAAAACTGCTATAACTTTTTTATTTCTTTATAAAAAAATGTAAATTTTGTTTAAATAATATTATTTTAATGAAATCTAATTAGAAATGTAGTTTTAAAATTTTTCGGACGATTACTTTTAAAATTATATCAAAAAAACGTTATTTTTTAGAAATAATGCGTTTTTCTTAAAAATCAAACAAAAACTGCTGTAACTTTTTTATTTCTTTATAAAAAAATGTAAATTTTGTTTAAATAATTTTATTTTCATGAAATCTAATTAGAAATGTAGTTTTAAAATTTTTCGGTCGATTATTTTTAAAATTATACCAAAAAAACGTTTTTCTTAAAAATCACACAAAAACTGCAGAAACTTTTTTATTTCTTTATAAAAAAATGTAAATTTTGTTTAAATAATTTTATTTTCATGAAATCTAATTAGAAATGTAGTTTTAAAATTTTTCGGACGATTACTATTAAAATTATATCAAAAAAACGTTATTTTTTAGAAATAATGCGTTTTTCTTAAAAATCAAACAAAAACTGCTGTAACTTTTTTATTTCTTTATAAAAAAATGTAAATTTTGTTTAAATAATTTTATTTTCATGAAATCTAATTAGAAATGTAGTTTTAAAATTTTTCGGTCGATTATTTTTAAAATTATACCAAAAAAACGTTTTTCTTAAAAATCACACAAAAACTGCAGAAACTTTTTTATTTCTTTATAAAAAAATGTAAATTTTGTTTAAATAATATTATTTTCATGAAATCTAATTAGAAATGTAGTTTTAAAATTTTTCGGACGATTACTTTTAAAATTATATCAAAAAAACGTTATTTTTTAGAAATAATGCGTTTTTCTTAAAAATCAAACAAAAACTGCTGTAACTTTTTTATTTCTTTATAAAAAAATGTAAATTTTGTTTAAATAATTTTATTTTCATGAAATCTAATTAGAAATGTAGTTTTAAAATTTTTCGGTCGATTATTTTTAAAATTATACCAAAAAAACATTTTTCTTAAAAATCAAACTAAAACTGCTGTAACTTTTTTATTTCTTTATAAAAAAATGTAAATTTTGTTTAAATAATATTATTTTCATGAAATCTAATTAGAAATGTAGTTTTAAAATTTTTCGGACGATTACTTTTAAAATTATATCAAAAAAACGTTATTTTTTAGAAATAATGCGTTTTTCTTAAAAATCAAACAAAAACTGCTGTAACTTTTTTATTTCTTTATAAAAAAATGTAAATTTTGTTTAAATAATTTTATTTTCATGAAATCTAATTAGAAATGTAGTTTTAAAATTTTTCGGTCGATTATTTTTAAAATTATACCAAAAAAACGTTTTTCTTAAAAATCAAACAAAAACTGCTGTAACTTTTTTATTTCTTTATAAAAAAATGTAAATTTTGTTTAAATAATTTTATTTTCATGAAATCTAATTAGAAATGTAGTTTTAAAATTTTTCGGTCGATTATTTTTAAAATTATACCAAAAAAACGTTTTTCTTAAAAATCACACAAAAACTGCAGAAACTTTTTTATTTCTTTATAAAAAAATGTAAATTTTGTTTAAATAATTTTATTTTCATGAAATCTAATTAGAAATGTAGTTTTAAAATTTTTCGGACGATTACTTTTAAAATTATATCAAAAAAACGTTATTTTTTAGAAATAATGCGTTTTTCTTAAAAATCAAACAAAAACTGCTGTAACTTTTTTATTTCTTTATAAAAAAATGTAAATTTTGTTTAAATAATTTTATTTTCATGAAATCTAATTAGAAATGTAGTTTTAAAATTTTTCGGTCGATTATTTTTAAAATTATACCAAAAAAAACGTTTTTCTTAAAAATCACACAAAAACTGCAGAAACTTTTTTATTTCTTTATAAAAAAATGTAAATTTTGTTTAAATAATTTTATTTTCATGAAATCTAATTAGAAATGTAGTTTTAAAATTTTTCGGACGATTACTTTTAAAATTATATCAAAAAAACGTTTTTCTTAAAAATCAAACTAAAACTGCTGTAACTTTTTTATTTCTTTATAAAAAAATGTAAATTTTGTTTAAATAATATTATTTTCATGAAATCTAATTAGAAATGTAGTTTTAAAATTTTTCGGTCGATTATTTTTAAAATTATACCAAAAAAACGTTTTTCTTAAAAATCAAACTAAAACTGCTATAACTTTTTTATTTCTTTATAAAAAAATGTAAATTTTGTTTAAATAATTTTATTTTCATGAAATCTAATTAGAAATGTAGTTTCAAAATTTTTCGGTCGATTATTTTTAAAATTATACCAAAAAAACGTTTTTCTTAAAAATCAAACTAAAACTGCTGTAACTTTTTTATTTCTTTATAAAAAAATGTAAATTTTGTTTAAATAATATTATTTTCATGAAATCTAATTAGAAATGTAGTTTTAAACATTTTCGGTCGATTATTTTTAAAATTATACCAAAAAAACGATTTTCTTAAAAATCAAACTAAAACTGCTATAACTTTTTTATTTCTTTATAAAAAAATGTAAATTTTGTTTAAATAATATTATTTTCATGAAATCTAATTAGAAATGTAGTTTTAAAATTTTTCGGACGATTACTTTTAAAATTATATCAAAAAAACGTTATTTTTTAGAAATAATGCGTTTTTCTTAAAAATCAAACAAAAACTGCTGTAACTTTTTTATTTCTTTATAAAAAAATGTAAATTTTGTTTAAATAATTTTATTTTCATAAAATCTAATTAGAAATGTAGTTTTAAAATTTTTCGGTCGATTATTTTTAAAATTATACCAAAAAAACGTTTTTCTTAAAAATCACACAAAAACTGCAGAAACTTTTTTATTTCTTTATAAAAAAATGTAAATTTTGTTTAAATAATTTTATTTTCATGAAATCTAATTAGAAATGTAGTTTTAAAATTTTTCGGACGATTACTTTTAAAATTATATCAAAAAAACGTTATTTTTTAGAAATAATGCGTTTTTCTTAAAAATCAAACAAAAACTGCTGTAACTTTTTTATTTCTTTATAAAAAAATGTAAATTTTGTTTAAATAATTTTATTTTCATGAAATCTAATTAGAAATGTAGTTTTAAAATTTTTCGGTCGATTATTTTTAAAATTATACCAAAAAAACGTTTTTCTTAAAAATCACACAAAAACTGCAGAAACTTTTTTATTTCTTTATAAAAAAATGTAAATTTTGTTTAAATAATATTATTTTCATGAAATCTAATTAGAAATGTAGTTTTAAAATTTTTCGGACGATTACTTTTAAAATTATATCAAAAAAACGTTATTTTTTAGAAATAATGCGTTTTTCTTAAAAATCAAACAAAAACTGCTGTAACTTTCTTATTTCTTTATAAAAAAATGTAAATTTTGTTTAAATAATTTTATTTTCATGAAATCTAATTAGAAATGTAGTTTTAAAATTTTTCGGTCGATTATTTTTAAAATTATACCAAAAAAACGTTTTTCTTAAAAATCAAACTAAAACTGCTGTAACTTTTTTATTTCTTTATAAAAAAATGTAAATTTTAATTAAATAATTTTATTTTCATGAAATCTAATTAGAAATGTAGTTTTAAAATTTTTCGGACGATTACTTTTAAAATTATATCAAAAAAACGTTATTTTTTAGAAATAATGCGTTTTTCTTAAAAATCAAACAAAAACTGCTGTAACTTTTTTATTTCTTTATAAAAAAATGTAAATTTTGTTTAAATAATTTTATTTTCATGAAATCTAATTAGAAATGTAGTTTTAAAATTTTTCGGTCGATTATTTTTAAAATTATACCAAAAAAACGTTTTTCTTAAAAATCACACAAAAACTGCAGAAACTTTTTTATTTCTTTATAAAAAAATGTAAATTTTGTTTAAATAATTTTATTTTCATGAAATCTAATTAGAAATGTAGTTTTAAAATTTTTCGGACGATTACTTTTAAAATTATATCAAAAAAACGTTATTTTTTAGAAATAATGCGTTTTTCTTAAAAATCAAACAAAAACTGCTGTAACTTTTTTATTTCTTTATAAAAAAATGTAAATTTTGTTTAAATAATTTTATTTTCATGAAATCTAATTAGAAATGTAGTTTTAAAATTTTTCGGTCGATTATTTTTAAAATTATACCAAAAAAACGTTTTTCTTAAAAATCACACAAAAACTGCAGAAACTTTTTTATTTCTTTATAAAAAAATGTAAATTTTGTTTAAATAATTTTATTTTCATGAAATCTAATTAGAAATGTAGTTTTAAAATTTTTCGGACGATTACTTTTAAAATTATATCAAAAAAACGTTATTTTTTAGAAATAATGCGTTTTTCTTAAAAATCAAACAAAAACTGCTGTAACTTTTTTATTTCTTTATAAAAAAATGTAAATTTTGTTAAAATAATTTTATTTTCATGAAATCTAATTAGAAATGTAGTTTTAAAATTTTTCGGTCGATTATTTTTAAAATTATACCAAAAAAACGTTTTTCTTAAAAATCAAACTAAAACTGCTGTAACTTTTTTATTTCTTTATAAAAAAATGTAAATTTTGTTTAAATAATATTATTTTCATGAAATCTAATTAGAAATGTAGTTTTAAAATTTTTCGGACGATTACTTTTAAAATTATATCAAAAAAACGTTATTTTTTAGAAATAATGCGTTTTTCTTAAAAATCAAACAAAAACTGCTGTAACTTTTTTATTTCTTTATAAAAAAATGTAAATTTTGTTTAAATAATTTTATTTTCATGAAATCTAATTAGAAATGTAGTTTTAAAATTTTTCGGTCGATTATTTTTAAAATTATACCAAAAAAACGTTTTTCTTAAAAATCAAACTAAAACTGCTGTAACTTTTTTATTTCTTTATAAAAAAATGTAAATTTTGTTTAAATAATATTATTTTCATGAAATCTAATTAGAAATGTAGTTTTAAAATTTTTCGGACGATTACTTTTAAAATTATATCAAAAAAACGTTATTTTTTAGAAATAATGCGTTTTTCTTAAAAATCAAACAAAAACTGCTGTAACTTTTTTATTTCTTTATAAAAAAATGTAAATTTTGTTTAAATAATTTTATTTTCATGAAATCTAATTAGAAATGTAGTTTTAAAATTTTTCGGTCGATTATTTTTAAAATTATACCAAAAAAACATTTTTCTTAAAAATCACACAAAAACTGCAGAAACTTTTTTATTTCTTTATAAAAAAATGTAAATTTTAATTAAATAATTTTATTTTCATGAAATCTAATTAGAAATGTAGTTTTAAAATTTTTCGGACGATTACTTTTAAAATTATATCAAAAAAACGTTATTTTTTAGAAATAATGCGTTTTTCTTAAAAATCAAACAAAAACTGCTGTAACTAATGTAAATTTTGTTTAAATAATATTATTTTCATGAAATCTAATTAGAAATGTAGTTTTAAAATTTTTCGGACGATTACTTTTAAAATTATATCAAAAAAACGTTATTTTTTAGAAATAATGCGTTTTTCTTAAAAATCAAACAAAAACTGCTGTAACTTTTTTATTTCTTTATAAAAAAATGTAAATTTTGTTTAAATAATTTTATTTTCATGAAATCTAATTAGAAATGTAGTTTTAAAATTTTTCGGTCGATTATTTTTAAAATTATACCAAAAAAACGTTTTTCTTAAAAATCACACAAAAACTGCAGAAACTTTTTTATTTCTTTATAAAAAAATGTAAATTTTGTTTAAATAATATTATTTTCATGAAATCTAATTAGAAATGTAGTTTTAAAATTTTTCGGACGATTACTTTTAAAATTATATCAAAAAAACGTTATTTTTTAGAAATAATGCGTTTTTCTTAAAAATCAAACAAAAACTGCTGTAACTTTTTTATTTCTTTATAAAAAAATGTAAATTTTGTTTAAATAATTTTATTTTCATGAAATCTAATTAGAAATGTAGTTTTAAAATTTTTCGGTCGATTATTTTTAAAATTATACCAAAAAACGTTTTTCTTAAAAATCACACAAAAACTGCAGAAACTTTTTTATTTCTTTATAAAAAAATGTAAATTTTGTTTAAATAATATTATTTTCATGAAATCTAATTAGAAATGTAGTTTTAAAATTTTTCGGACGATTTTATTTTAAAATTATATCAAAAAAACGTTATTTTTTAGAAATAATGCGTTTTTCTTAAAAATCAAACAAAAACTGCTGTAACTTTTTTATTTCTTTATAAAAAAATGTAAATTTTGTTTAAATAATATTATTTTCATGAAATCTAATTAGAAATGTAGTTTTAAAATTTTTCGGACGATTACTTTTAAAATTATATCAAAAAACGTTATTTTTTAGAAATAATGCGTTTTTCTTAAAAATCAAACAAAAACTGCTGTAACTTTTTTATTTCTTTATAAAAAAATGTAAATTTTGTTTAAATAATTTTATTTTCATGAAATCTAATTAGAAATGTAGTTTTAAAATTTTTCGGTCGATTATTTTTAAAATTATACCAAAAAAACGTTTTTCTTAAAAATCAAACTAAAACTGCTGTAACTTTTTTATTTCTTTATAAAAAATGTAAATTTTGTTTAAATAATATTATTTTCATGAAATCTAATTAGAAATGTAGTTTTAAAATTTTTCGGACGATTACTTTTAAAATTATATCAAAAAAACGTTATTTTTAGAAATAATGCGTTTTTCTTAAAAATCAAACAAAAACTGCTGTAACTTTTTTATTTCTTTTTAAAAAAATGTAAATTTTGTTTAAATAATTTTATTTTCATGAAATCTAATTAGAAATGTAGTTTTAAAATTTTTCGGTCGATTATTTTTAAAATTATACCAAAAAAAACGTTTTTCTTAAAAATCAAACTAAAACTGCTGTAACTTTTTTATTTCTTTATAAAAAAATGTAAATTTTGTTTAAATAATATTATTTTCATGAAATCTAATTAGAAATGTAGTATTAAAATTTTTCGGTCGATTATTTTTAAAATTATACCAAAAAAACGTTTTTCTTAAAAATCAAACTAAAACTGCTGTAACTTTTTTATTTCTTTATAAAAAAATGTAAATTTTGTTTAAATAATATTATTTTCATGAAATCTAATTAGAAATGTAGTTTTAAAATTTTTCGGACGATTACTTTTAAAATTATATCAAAAAAACGTTATTTTTTAGAAATAATGCGTTTTTCTTAAAAATCAAACAAAAACTGCTGTAACTTTTTTATTTCTTTATAAAAAAATGTAAATTTTGTTTAAATAATTTTATTTTCATGAAATCTAATTAGAAATGTAGTTTTAAAATTTTTCGGTCGATTATTTTTAAAATTATACCAAAAAAACGTTTTTCTTAAAAATCACACAAAAACTGCAGAAACTTTTTTATTTCTTTATAAAAAAATGTAAATTTTGTTTAAATAATATTATTTTCATGAAATCTAATTAGAAATGTAGTTTTAAAATTTTTCGGACAATTACTTTTAAAATTATATCAAAAAAACGTTATTTTTTAGAAATAATGCGTTTTTCTTAAAAATCAAACAAAAACTGCTGTAACTTTTTTATTTCTTTATAAAAAAATGTAAATTTTGTTTAAATAATTTTATTTTCATGAAATCTAATTAGAAATGTAGTTTTAAAATTTTTCGGTCGATTATTTTTAAAATTATACCAAAAAAACGTTTTTCTTAAAAATCAAACTAAAACTGCTGTAACTTTTTTATTTCTTTATAAAAAAATGTAAATTTTGTTTAAATAATATTATTTTCATGAAATCTAATTAGAAATGTAGTTTTAAAATTTTTCAAACGATTACTTTTAAAATTATATCAAAAAAACGTTATTTTTTAGAAATAATGCGTTTTTCTTAAAAATCAAACAAAAACTGCTGTAACTTTTTTATTTCTTTTTAAAAAAATGTAAATTTTGTTTAAATAATATTATTTTCATGAAATCTAATTAGAAATGTAGTTTTAAAATTTTTCGGACGATTACTTTTAAAATTATATCAAAAAAACGTTATTTTTTAGAAATAATGCGTTTTTCTTAAAAATCAAACAAAAACTGCTGTAACTTTTTTATTTCTTTATAAAAAAATGTAAATTTTGTTTAAATAATTTTATTTTCATGAAATCTAATTAGAAATGTAGTTTTAAAATTTTTCGGTCGATTATTTTTAAAATTATACCAAAAAAACGTTTTTCTTAAAAATCAAACTAAAACTGCTGTAACTTTTTTATTTCTTTATAAAAAAATGTATATTTTGTTTAAATAATATTATTTTCATGAAATCTAATTAGAAATGTAGTTTTAAAATTTTTCGGACGATTACTTTTAAAATTATATCAAAAAAACGTTATTTTTTAGAAATAATGCGTTTTTCTTAAAAATCAAACAAAAACTGCTGTTACTTTTTTATTTCTTTATAAAAAAATGTAAATTTTGTTTAAATAATTTTATTTTCATGAAATCTAATTAGAAATGTAGTTTTAAAATTTTTCGGTCGATTATTTTTAAAATTATACCAAAAAAACGTTTTTCTTAAAAATCACACAAAAACTGCAGAAACTTTTTTATTTCTTTATAAAAAAATGTAAATTTTGTTTAAATAATATTATTTTCATGTAATCTAATTAGAAATGTAGTTTTAAAATTTTTCGGACGATTACTTTTAAAATTATATCAAAAAAACGTTATTTTTTAGAAATAATGCGTTTTTCTTAAAAATCAAACAAAAACTGCTGTAACTTTTTTATTTCTTTATAAAAAAATGTAAATTTTGTTTAAATAATATTATTTTCATGAAATCTAATTAGAAATGTAGTTTTAAAATTTTTCGGACGATTACTTTTAAAATTATATCAAAAAAACGTTATTTTTTAGAAATAATGCGTTTTTCTTAAAAATCAAACAAAAACTGCTGTAACTTTTTTATTTCTTTATAAAAAAATGTAAATTTTGTTTAAATAATTTTATTTTCATGAAATCTAATTAGAAATGTAGTTTTAAAATTTTTCGGTCGATTATTTTTAAAATTATACCAAAAAAACGTTTTTCTTAAAAATCACACAAAAACTGCAGAAACTTTTTTATTTCTTTATAAAAAAATGTAAATTTTGTTTAAATAATTTTATTTTCATGAAATCTAATTAGAAATGTAGTTTTAAAATTTTTCGGACGATTACTTTTAAAATTATATCAAAAAAACGTTATTTTTTAGAAATAATGCGTTTTTCTTAAAAATCAAACAAAAACTGCTGTAACTTTTTTATTTCTTTATAAAAAAATGTAAATTTTGTTTAAATAATTTTATTTTCATGAAATCTAATTAGAAATGTAGTTTTAAAATTTTTCGGTCGATTATTTATAAAATTATACCAAAAAAACGTTTTTCTTAAAAATCAAACTAAAACTGCTGTAACTTTTTTATTTCTTTATAAAAAAATGTAAATTTTGTTTAAATAATATTATTTTCATGAAATCTAATTAAAAATGTAGTTTTAAAATTTTTCGGACGATTACTTTTAAAATTATATCAAAAAAACGTTATTTTTTAGAAATAATGCGTTTTTCTTAAAAATCAAACAAAAACTGCTGTAACTTTTTTATTTCTTTATAAAAAAATGTAAATTTTGTTTAAATAATTTTATTTTCATGAAATCTAATTAGAAATGTAGTTTTAAAATTTTTCGGTCGATTATTTTTAAAATTATACCAAAAAAACGTTTTTCTTAAAAATCACACAAAAACTGCAGAAACTTTTTTATTTCTTTATAAAAAAATGTAAATTTTGTTTAAATAATATTATTTTCATGAAATCTAATTAGAAATGTAGTTTTAAAATTTTTCGGACGATTACTTTTAAAATTATATCAAAAAAACGTTATTTTTTAGAAATAATGCGTTTTTCTTAAAAATCAAACAAAAACTGCTGTAACTTTTTTATTTCTTTATAAAAAAATGTAAATTTTGTTTAAATAATTTTATTTTCATGAAATCTAATTAGAAATGTAGTTTTAAAATTTTTCGGTCGATTATTTTTAAAATTATACCAAAAAAACGTTTTTCTTAAAAATCAAACTAAAACTGCTGTAACTTTTTTATTTCTTTATAAAAAAATGTAAATTTTGTTTAAATAATATTATTTACATGAAATCTAATTAGAAATGTAGTTTTAAAATTTTTCGGACGATTACTTTTAAAATTATATCAAAAAAACGTTATTTTTTAGAAATAATGCGTTTTTCTTAAAAATCAAACAAAAACTGCTGTAACTTTTTTATTTCTTTATAAAAAAATGTAAATTTTGTTTAAATAATTTTATTTTCATGAAATCTAATTAGAAATGTAGTTTTAAAATTTTTCGGTCGATTATTTTTAAAATTATACCAAAAAAACGTTTTTCTTAAAAATCACACAAAAACTGCAGAAACTTTTTTATTTCTTTATAAAAAAATGTAAATTTTGTTTAAATAATTTTATTTTCATGAAATCTAATTAGAAATGTAGTTTTAAAATTTTTCGGACGATTACTTTTAAAATTATATCAAAAAAACGTTATTTTTTCGAAATAATGCGTTTTTCTTAAAAATCAAACAAAAACTGCTGTAACTTTTTTATTTCTTTATAAAAAAATGTAAATTTTGTTTAAATAATTTTATTTTCATGAAATCTAATTAGAAATGTAGTTTTAAAATTTTTCGGTCGATTATTTTTAAAATTATAACAAAAAAACGTTTTTCTTAAAAATCAAACTAAAACTGCTGTAACTTTTTTATTTCTTTATAAAAAAATGTAAATTTTGTTAAATAATATTATTTTCATGAAATCTAATTAGAAATGTAGTTTTAAAATTTTTCGGACGATTACTTTTAAAATTATATCAAAAAAACGTTATTTTTTAGAAATAATGCGTTTTTCTTAAAAATCAAACAAAAACTGCTGTAACTTTTTTATTTCTTTATAAAAAAATGTAAATTTTGTTTAAATAATTTTATTTTCATGAAATCTAATTAGAAATGTAGTTTTAAAATTTTTCGGTCGATTATTTTAAAATTATACCAAAAAAACGTTTTTCTTAAAAATCACACAAAAACTGCAGAAACTTTTTTATTTCTTTATAAAAAAATGTAAATTTTGTTTAAATAATTTTATTTTCATGAAATCTAATTAGAAATGTAGTTTTAAAGTTTTTCGGACGATTACTTTTAAAATTATATCAAAAAAACGTTATTTTTTAGAAATAATGCGTTTTTCTTAAAAATCAAACAAAAACTGCTGTAACTTTTTTTATTCTTTATAAAAAAATGTAAATTTTGTTTAAATAATTTTATTTTCATGAAATCTAATTAGAAATGTAGTTTTAAAATTTTTCGGTCGATTATTTTTAAAATTATACCAAAAAAACGTTTTTCTTAAAAATCACACAAAAACTGCAGAAACTTTTTTATTTTTTTATAAAAAAATGTAAATTTTGTTTAAATAATATTATTTTCATGAAATCTAATTAGAAATGTAGTTTTAAAATTTTTCGGACGATTACTTTTAAAATTATATCAAAAAAACGTTATTTTTTAGAAATAATGCGTTTTTCTTAAAAATCAAACAAAAACTGCTGTAACTTTTTTATTTCTTTATAAAAAAATGTAAATTTTGTTTAAATAATTTTATTTTCATGAAATCTAATTAGAAATGTAGTTTTAAAATTTTTCGGTCGATTATTTTTAAAATTATACCAAAAAAACGTTTTTCTTAAAAATCACACAAAAACTGCAGAAACTTTTTTATTTCTTTATAAAAAAATGTAAATTTTGTTTAAATAATATTATTTTCATGAAATCTAATTAGAAATGTAGTTTTAAAATTTTTCGGACGATTACTTTTAAAATTATATCAAAAAAACGTTATTTTTTAGAAATAATGCGTTTTTCTTAAAAATCAAACAAAAACTGCTGTAACTTTTTTATTTCTTTATAAAAAAATGTAAATTTTGTTTAAATAATATTATTTTCATGAAATCTAATTAGAAATGTAGTTTTAAAATTTTTCGGACGATTACTTTTAAAATTATATCAAAAAAACGTTATTTTTTAGAAATAATGCGTTTTTCTTAAAAATCAAACAAAAACTGCTGTAACTTTTTTATTTCTTTATAAAAAAATGTAAATTTTGTTTAAATAATTTTATTTTCATGAAATCTAATTAGAAATGTAGTTTTAAAATTTTTCGGTCGATTATTTTTAAAATTATACCAAAAAAACGTTTTTCTTAAAAATCACACAAAAACTGCAGAAACTTTTTTATTTCTTTATAAAAAAATGTAAATTTTGTTTAAATAATTTTATTTTCATGAAATCTAATTAGAAATGTAGTTTTAAAATTTTTCGGACGATTACTTTTAAAATTATATCAAAAAAACGTTATTTTTTAGAAATAATGCGTTTTTCTTAAAAATCAACCAAAAACTGCTGTAACTTTTTTATTTCTTTATAAAAAAATGTAAATTTTGTTTAAATAATTTTATTTTCATGAAATCTAATTAGAAATGTAGTTTTAAAATTTTTCGGTCGATTATTTTTAAAATTATACCAAAAAAACGTTTTTCTTAAAAATCACACAAAAACTGCAGAAACTTTTTTATTTCTTTATAAAAAAATGTAAATTTTGTTTAAATAATATTATTTTCATGAAATCTAATTAGAAATGTAGTTTTAAAATTTTTCGGACGATTACTTTTAAAATTATATCAAAAAAACGTTATTTTTTAGAAATAATGCGTTTTTCTTAAAAATCAAACAAAAACTGCTGTAACTTTTTTATTTCTGTATAAAAAAATGTAAATTTTGTTTAAATAATTTTATTTTCATGAAATCTAATTAGAAATGTAGTTTTAAAATTTTTCGGTCGATTATTTTTAAAATTATACCAAAAAAACGTTTTTCTTAAAAATCAAACTAAAACTGCTGTAACTTTTTTATTTCTTTATAAAAAAATGTAAATTTTGTTTAAATAATATTATTTTCATGAAATCTAATTAGAAATGTAGTTTTAAAATTTTTCGGACGATTACTTTTAAAATTATATCAAAAAAACGTTATTTTTTAGAAATAATGCGTTTTTCTTAAAAATCAAACAAAAAATGCTGTAACTTTTTTATTTCTTTATAAAAAAATGTAAATTTTGTTTAAATAATTTTATTTTCATGAAATCTAATTAGAAATGTAGTTTTAAAATTTTTCGGTCGATTATTTTTAAAATTATACCAAAAAAACGTTTTTCCTAAAAATCACACAAAAACTGCAGAAACTTTTTTATTTCTTTATAAAAAAATGTAAATTTTGTTTAAATAATTTTATTTTCATGAAATCTAATTAGAAATGTAGTTTTAAAATTTTTCGGACGATTACTTTTAAAATTATATCAAAAAAACGTTATTTTTTCGAAATAATGCGTTTTTCTTAAAAATCAAACAAAAACTGCTGTAACTTTTTTATTTCTTTATAAAAAAATGTAAATTTTGTTTAAATAATTTTATTTTCATGAAATCTAATTAGAAATGTAGTTTTAAAATTTTTCGGTCGATTATTTTTAAAATTATAACAAAAAAACGTTTTTCTTAAAAATCAAACTAAAACTGCTGTAACTTTTTTATTTCTTTATAAAAAAATGTAAATTTTGTTTAAATAATATTATTTTCATGAAATCTAATTAGAAATGTAGTTTTAAAATTTTTCGGACGATTACTTTTAAAATTATATCAAAAAAACGTTATTTTTTGGAAATAATGCGTTTTTCTTAAAAATCAAACAAAAACTGCTGCAACTTTTTTATTTCTTTATAAAAAAATGTAAATTTTGTTTAAATAATTTTATTTTCATGAAATCTAATTAGAAATGTAGTTTTAAAATTTTTCGGTCGATTATTTTTAAAATTATACCAAAAAAACGTTTTTCTTATAAATCACACAAAAACTGCAGAAACTTTTTTATTTCTTTATAAAAAAATGTAAATTTTGTTTAAATAATTTTATTTTCATGAAATCTAATTAGAAATGTAGTTTTAAAATTTTTCGGACGATTACTTTTAAAATTATATCAAAAAAACGTTATTTTTTAGAAATAATGCGTTTTTCTTAAAAATCAAACAAAAACTGCTGTAACTTTTTTATTTCTTTATAAAAAAATGTAAATTTTGTTTAAATAATTTTATTTTCATGAAATCTAATTAGAAATGTAGTTTTAAAATTTTTCGGTCGATTATTTTTAAAATTATACCAAAAAAACGTTTTTCTTAAAAATCAAACTAAAACTGCTGTAACTTTTTTATTTCTTTATAAAAAAATGTAAATTTTGTTTAAATAATATTATTTTCATGAAATCTAATTAGAAATGTAGTTTTAAAATTTTTCGGACGATTACTTTTAAAATTATATCAAAAAAACGTTATTTTTTAGAAATAATGCGTTTTTCTTAAAAATCAAACATAAACTGCTGTAACTTTTTTATTTCTTTATAAAAAAATGTAAATTTTGTTTAAATAATTTTATTTTCATGAAATCTAATTAGAAATGTAGTTTTAAAATTTTTCGGTCGATTATTTTTAAAATTATACCAAAAAAACGTTTTTCTTAAAAATCAAACTAAAACTGCTGTAACTTTTTTATTTCTTTATAAAAAAATGTAAATTTTGTTTAAATAATATTATTTTCATGAAATCTAATTAGAAATGTAGTTTTAAAATTTTTCGGACGATTACTTTTAAAATTATATCAAAAAAACTTTATTTTTTAGAAATAATGCGTTTTTCTTAAAAATCAAACAAAAACTGCTGTAACTTTTTTATTTCTTTATGAAAAAATGTAAATTTTGTTTAAATAATTTTATTTTCATGAAATCTAATTAGAAATGTAGTTTTAAAATTTTTCGGTCGATTATTTTTAAAATTATACCAAAAAAACGTTTTTCTTAAAAATCAAACTAAAACTGCTGTAACTTTTTTATTTCTTTATAAAAAAATGTAAATTTTGTTTAAATAATATTATTTTCATGAAATCTAATTAGAAATGTAGTTTTAAAATTTTTCGGACGATTACTTTTAAAATTATATCAAAAAACGTTATTTTTTAGAAATAATGCGTTTTTCTTAAAAATCAAACAAAAACTGCTGTAACTTTTTTATTTCTTTATAAAAAAATGTAAATTTTGTTTAAATAATTTTATTTTCATGAAATCTTATTAGAAATGTAGTTTTAAAATTTTTCGGTCGATTATTTTTAAAATTATACCAAAAAAACGTTTTTCTTAAAAATCAAACTAAAACTGCTGTAACTTTTTTATTTCTTTATAAAAAAATGTAAATTTTGTTTAAATAATATTATTTTCATGAAATCTAATTAGAAATGTAGTTTTAAAATTTTTCGGACGATTACTTTTAAAATTATATCAAAAAAACGTTATTTTTTAGAAATAATGCGTTTTTCTTAAAAATCAAACAAAAACTGCTGTAACTTTTTTATTTCTTTATAAAAAAATGTAAATTTTGTTTAAATAATTTTATTTTCATGAAATCTAATTAGAAATGTAGTTTTAAAATTTTTCGGTCGAATATTTTTAAAATTATACCAAAAAAACGTTTTTCTTAAAAATCAAACTAAAACTGCTGTAACTTTTTTATTTCTTTATAAAAAAATGTAAATTTTGTTTAAATAATATTATTTTCATGAAATCTAATTAGAAATGTAGTTTTAAAATTTTTCGGACGATTACTTTTAAAATTATATCAAAAAAACGTTATTTTTTAGAAATAATGCGTTTTTCTTAAAAATCAAACAAAAACTGCTGTAACTTTTTTATTTCTTTATAAAAAAATGTAAATTTTGTTTAAATAATTTTATTTTCATGAAATCTAATTAGAAATGTAGTTTTAAAATTTTTCGGTCGATTATTTTTAAAATTATACCAAAAAAACGTTTTTCTTAAAAATCAAACTAAAACTGCTGTAACTTTTTTATTTCTTTATAAAAAAATGTAAATTTTGTTTAAATAATATTATTTTCATAAAATCTAATTAGAAATGTAGTTTTAAAATTTTTCGGACGATTACTTTTAAAATTATATCAAAAAAACGTTATTTTTTAGAAATAATGCGTTTTTCTTAAAAATCAAACAAAAACTGCTGTAACTTTTTTATTTCTTTATAAAAAAATGTAAATTTTGTTTAAATAATTTTATTTTCATGAAATCTAATTTGAAATGTAGTTTTAAAATTTTTCGGTCAATTATTTTTAAAATTATACCAAAAAAACGTTTTTCTTAAAAATCACACAAAAACTGCAGAAACTTTTTTATTTCTTTATAAAAAAATGTAAATTTTGTTTAAATAATTTTATTTTCATGAAATCTAATTAGAAATGTAGTTTTAAAATTTTTCTTACGATTACTTTTAAAATTATATCAAAAAAACGTTATTTTTTAGAAATAATGCGTTTTTCTTAAAAATCAAACAAAAACTGCTGTAACTTTTTTATTTCTTTATAAAAAAATGTAAATTTTGTTTAAATAATTTTATTTTCATGAAATCTAATTAGAAATGTAGTTTTAAAATTTTTCGGTCGATTATTTTTAAAATTATACCAAAAAAACGTTTTTCTTAAAAATCAAACTAAAACTGCTGTAACTTTTTTATTTCTTGATAAAAAAATGTAAATTTTGTTTAAATAATATTATTTTCATGAAATCTAATTAGAAATGTAGTTTTAAAATTTTTCGGACGATTACTTTTAAAATTATATCAAAAAAACGTTATTTTTTAGAAATAATGCGTTTTTCTTAAAAATCAAACAAAAACTGCTGTAACTTTTTTATTTCTTTATAAAAAAATGTAAATTTTGTTTAAATAATTTTATTTTCATGAAATCTAATTAGAAATGTAGTTTTAAAATTTTTCGGTCGATTATTTTTAAAATTATACCAAAAAAACGTTTTTCTTAAAAATCACACAAAAACTGCAGAAACTTTTTTATTTCTTTATAAAAAAATGTAAATTTTGTTTAAATAATTTTATTTTCATGAAATCTAATTAGAAATGTAGTTTTAAAATTTTTCGGACGATTACTTTTAAAATTATATCAAAAAAACGTTATTTTTTAGAAATAATGCGTTTTTCTTAAAAATCAAACAAAAACTGCTGTAACTTTTTTATTTCTTTATAAAAAAATGTAAATTTTGTTTAAATAATTTTATTTTTATGAAATCTAATTAGAAATGTAGTTTTAAAATTTTTCGGTCGATTATTTTTAAAATTATACCAAAAAAACGTTTTTCTTAAAAATCAAACTAAAACTGCTGTAACTTTTTTATTTCTTTATAAAAAAATGTAAATTTTGTTTAAATAATTTTATTTTCATAAAATCTAATTAGAAATGTAGTTTTAAAATTTTTCGGTCGATTATTTTTAAAATTATACCAAAAAAACGTTTTTCTTAAAAATCAAACTAAAACTGCTGTAACTTTTTTATTTCTTTATAAAAAAATGTAAATTTTGTTTAAATAATATTATTTTCATGAAATCTAATTAGAAATGTAGTTTTAAAATTTTTCGGACGATTACTTTTAAAATTATATCAAAAAAACGTTATTTTTTAGAAATAATGCGTTTTTCTTAAAAATCAAACAAAAACTGCTGTAACTTTTTTATTTCTTTATAAAAAAATGTAAATTTTGTTTAAATAATTTTATTTTCATGAAATCTAATTAGAAATGTAGTTTTAAAATTTTTCGGTCGATTATTTTTAAAATTATACCAAAAAAACGTTTTTCTTAAAAATCAAACAAAAACTGCTGTAACTTTTTTATTTCTTTATAAAAAAATGTAAATTTTGTTTAAATAATTTTATTTTCATGAAATCTAATTAGAAATGTAGTTTTAAAATTTTTCGGTCGATTATTTTTAAAATTATACCAAAAAAACGTTTTTCTTAAAAATCAAACTAAAACTGCTGTAACTTTTTTATTTCTTTATAAAAAAATGTAAATTTTGTTTAAATAATATTATTTTCATGAAATCTAATTAGAAATGTAGTTTTAAAATTTTTCGGACGATTACTTTTAAAATTATATCAAAAAAACGTTATTTTTTAGAAATAATGCGTTTTTCTTAAAAATCAAACAAAAACTGCTGTAACTTTTTTATTTCTTTATAAAAAAATGTAAATTTTGTTTAAATAATTTTATTTTCATGAAATCTAATTAGAAATGTAGTTTTAAAATTTTTCGGTCGATTATTTTTAAAATTATACCAAAAAAACGTTTTTCTTAAAAATCACACAAAAACTGCTGTAACTTTTTTATTTCTTTATAAAAAAATGTAAATTTTGTTTAAATAATATTATTTTCATGAAATCTAATTAGAAATGTAGTTTTAAAATTTTTCGGACGATTACTTTTAAAATTATATCAAAAAAACGTTATTTTTTGGAAATAATGCGTTTTTCTTAAAAATCAAACAAAAACTGCTGTAACTTTTTTATTTCTTTATAAAAAAATGTAAATTTTGTTTAAATAATTTTATTTTCATGAAATCTAATTAGAAATGTAGTTTTAAAATTTTTCGGACGATTATTTTTAAAATTATACCAAAAAAACGTTTTTCTTAAAAATCACACAAAAACTGCATAAACTTTTTTATTTCTTTATAAAAAAATGTAAATTTTGTTTAAATAATTTTATTTTCATGAAATCTAATTAGAAATGTAGTTTTAAAATTTTTCGGTCGATTATTTTTAAAATTATACCAAAAAAACGTTTTTCTTAAAAATCAAACAAAAACTGCTGTAACTTTTTTATTTCTTTATAAAAAAATGTAAATTTTGTTTAAATAATTTTATTTTCATGAAATCTAATTAGAAATGTAGTTTTAAAATTTTTCGGTCGATTATTTTTAAAATTATACCAAAAAAACGTTTTTCTTAAAAATCACACAAAAACTGCAGAAACTTTTTTATTTCTTTATAAAAAAATGTAAATTTTGTTTAAATAATTTTATTTTCATGAAATCTAATTAGAAATGTAGTTTTAAAATTTTTCGGTCGATTATTTTTAAAATTATACCAAAAAAACGTTTTTCTTAAAAATCAAACTAAAACTGCTGTAACTTTTTTATTTCTTTATAAAAAAATGTAAATTTTGTTTAAATAATATTATTTTCATGAAATCTAATTAGAAATGTAGTTTTAAAATTTTTCGGACGATTACTTTTAAAATTATATCAAAAAAACGTTATTTTTTAGAAATAATGCGTTTTTCTTAAAAATCAAACAAAAACTGCTGTAACTTTTTTATTTCTTTATAAAAAAATGTAAATTTTGTTTAAATAATTTTATTTTCATGAAATCTAATTAGAAATGTAGTTTTAAAATTTTTCGGTCGATTATTTTTAAAATTATACCAAAAAAACGTTTTTCTTAAAAATCACACAAAAACTGCTGTAACTTTTTTATTTCTTTATAAAAAAATGTAAATTTTGTTTAAATAATTTTATTTTCATGAAATCTAATTAGAAATTTAGTTTTAAAATTTTTCGGTCGATTATTTTTAAAATTATACCAAAAAAACGTTTTTCTTAAAAATCACACAAAAACTGCAGAAACTTTTTTATTTCTTTATAAAAAAATGTAAATTTTGTTTAAATAATTTTATTTTCATGAAATCTAATTAGAAATGTAGTTTTAAAATTTTTCGGACGATTACTTTTAAAATTATATCAAAAAAACGTTATTTTTTAGAAATAATGCGTTTTTCTTAAAAATCAAACAAAAACTGCTGTAACTTTTTTATTTCTTTATAAAAAAATGTAAATTTTGTTTAAATAATTTTATTTTCATGAAATCTAATTAGAAATGTAGTTTTAAAATTTTTCGGTCGATTATTTTTAAAATTATACCAAAAAAACTTTTTTCTTAAAAATCAAACTAAAACTGCTGTAACTTTTTTATTTCTTTATAAAAAAATGTAAATTTTGTTTAAATAATATTATTTTCATGAAATCTAATTAGAAATGTAGTTTTAAAATTTTTCGGACGATTACTTTTAAAATTATATCAAAAAAACGTTATTTTTTAGAAATAATGCGTTTTTCTTAAAAATCAAACAAAAACTGCTGTAACTTTTTTATTTCTTTATAAAAAAATGTAAATTTTGTTTAAATAATTTTATTTTCATGAAATCTAATTAGAAATGTAGTTTTAAAATTTTTCGGTCGATTATTTTTAAAATTATACCAAAAAAACGTTTTTCTTAAAAATCACACAAAAACTGCAGAAACTTTTTTATTTCTTTATAAAAAAATGTAAATTTTGTTTAAATAATTTTATTTTCATGAAATCTAATTAGAAATGTAGTTTTAAAATTTTTCGGACGATTACTTTTAAAATTATATCAAAAAAACGTTATTTTTTAGAAATAATGCGTTTTTCTTAAAAATCAAACAAAAACTGCTGTAACTTTTTTATTTCTTTATAAAAAAATGTAAATTTTGTTTAAATAATTTTATTTTCATGAAATCTAATTGGAAATGTAGTTTTAAAATTTTTCGGTCGATTATTTTTAAAATTATACCAAAAAAACGTTTTTCTTAAAAATCACACAAAAACTGCAGAAACTTTTTTATTTCTTTATAAAAAAATGTAAATTTTGTTTAAATAATTTTATTTTCATGAAATCTAATTAGAAATGTAGTTTTAAAATTTTTCGGACGATTACTTTTAAAATTATATCAAAAAAACGTTATTTTTTAGAAATAATGCGTTTTTCTTAAAAATCAAACAAAAACTGCTGTAACTTTTTTATTTCTTTATAAAAAAATGTAAATTTTGTTTAAATAAATTTATTTTCATGAAATCTAATTAGAAATGTAGTTTTAAAATTTTTCGGTCGATTATTTTTAAAATTATACCAAAAAAACGTTTTTCTTAAAAATCAAACTAAAACTGCTGTAACTTTTTTATTTCTTTATAAAAAAATGTAAATTTTGTTTAAATAATATTATTTTCATGAAATCTAATTAGAAATGTAGTTTTAAAATTTTTCGGACGATTACTTTTAAAATTATATCAAAAAAACGTTATTTTTTAGAAATAATGCGTTTTTCTTAAAAATCAAACAAAAACTGCTGTAACTTTTTTATTTCTTTATAAAAAAATGTAAATTTTGTTTAAATAATATTATTTTCATGAAATCTAATTAGAAATGTAGTTTTAAAATTTTTCGGACGATTACTTTTAAAATTATATCAAAAAAACGTAATTTTTAGAAATAATGCGTTTTTCTTAAAAATCAAACAAAAACTGCTGTAACTTTTTTATTTCTTTATAAAAAAATGTAAATTTTGTTTAAATAATTTTATTTTCATGAAATCTAATTAGAAATGTAGTTTTAAAATTTTTCGGTCGATTATTTTTAAAATTATACCAAAAAAACATTTTTCTTAAAAATCAAACTAAAACTGCTGTAACTTTTTTATTTCTTTATAAAAAAATGTAAATTTTGTTTAAATAATATTATTTTCATGAAATCTAATTAGAAATGTAGTTTTAAAATTTTTCGGATGATTACTTTTAAAATTATATCAAAAAAACGTTATTTTTTAGAAATAATGCGTTTTTCTTAAAAATCAAACAAAAACTGCTGTAACTTTTTTATTTCTTTATAAAAAAATGTAAATTTTGTTTAAATAATTTTATTTTCATGAAATCTAATTAGAAATGTAGTTTTAAAATTTTTCGGTCGATTATTTTTAAAATTATACCAAAAAAACGTTTTTCTTAAAAATCACACAAAAACTGCAGAAACTTTTTTATTTCTTTATAAAAAAATGTAAATTTTGTTTAAATAATTTTATTTTCATGAAATCTAATTAGAAATGTAGTTTTAAAATTTTTCGGACGATTACTTTTAAAATTATATCAAAAAAACGTTATTTTTTAGAAATAATGCGTTTTTCTTAAAAATCAAACAAAAACTGCTGTAACTTTTTTATTTCTTTATAAAAAAATGTAAATTTTGTTTAAATAATTTTATTTTCATGAAATCTAATTAGAAATGTAGTTTTAAAATTTTTCGGTCGATTATTTTTAAAATTATACCAAAAAAACGTTTTTCTTAAAAATCAAACTAAAACTGCTGTAACTTTTTTATTTCTTTATAAAAAAATGTAAATTTTGTTTAAATAATATTATTTTCATGAAATCTAATTAGAAATGTAGTTTTAAAATTTTTCGGACGATTACTTTTAAAATTATATCAAAAAAACGTTATTTTTTAGAAATAATGCGTTTTTCTTAAAAATCAAACAAAAACTGCTGTAACTTTTTTATTTCTTTATAAAAAAATGTAAATTTTGTTTAAATAATTTTATTTTCATGAAATCTAATTAGAAATGTAGTTTTAAAATTTTTCGGTCGATTATTTTTAAAATTATACCAAAAAAACGTTTTTCTTAAAAATCACACAAAAACTGCAGAAACTTTTTTATTTCTTTATATTAAAAATGCAAATTTTGTTTAAATAATTTTATTTTCATGAAATCTAATTAGAAATGTAGTTTTAAAATTTTTCGGACGATTACTTTTAAAATTATATCAAAAAAACGTTATTTTTTAGAAATAATGCGTTTTTCTTAAAAATCAAACAAAAACTGCTGTAACTTTTTTATTTCTTTATAAAAAAATGTAAATTTTGTTTAAATAATTTTATTTTCATGAAATCTAATTAGAAATGTAGTTTTAAAATTTTTCGGTCGATTATTTTTAAAATTATACCAAAAAAACGTTTTTCTTAAAAATCAAACTAAAACTGCTGTAACTTTTTTATTTCTTTATAAAAAAATGTAAATTTTGTTTAAATAATATTATTTTCATGAAATCTAATTAGAAATGTAGTTTTAAAATTTTTCGGACGATTACTTTTAAAATTATATCAAAAAAACGTTATTTTTTAGAAATAATGCGTTTTTCTTAAAAATCAAACAAAAACTGCTGTAACTTTTTTATTTCTTTATAAAAAAATGTAAATTTTGTTTAAATAATTTTATTTTCATGAAATCTAATTAGAAATGTAGTTTTAAAATTTTTCGGTCGATTATTTTTAAAATTATACCAAAAAAACGTTTTTCTTAAAAATCACACAAAAACTGCAGAAACTTTTTTATTTCTTTATAAAAAAATGTAAATTTTGTTTAAATAATTTTATTTTCATGAAATCTAATTAGAAATGTAGTTTTAAAATTTTTCGGACGATTACTTTTAAAATTATATCAAAAAAACGTTATTTTTTAGAAATAATGCGTTTTTCTTAAAAATCAAACAAAAACTGCTGTAACTTTTTTATTTCTTTAT
>CAXARA010000131.1:0-28030 GCA_963971135.1 Stenus bimaculatus
ACATTTTTTTATAAAGAAATAAAAAAGTTACAGCAGTTTTTGTTTGATTTTTAAGAAAAACGCATTATTTCTAAAAAATAACGTTTTTTTGATATAATTTTAAAAGTAATCGTCCGAAAAATTTTAAAACTACATTTCTAATTAGATTTCATAAAAATAATATTATTTAAACAAAATTTACATTTTTTTATAAAGAAATAAAAAAGTTACAGCAGTTTTTGTTTGATTTTTAAGAAAAACGCATTATTTCTAAAAAATAACGTTTTTTTGATATAATTTTAAAAGTAATCGTCCGAAAAATTTTAAAACTACATTTCTAATTAGATTTCATGAAAATAATATTATTTAAACAAAATTTACATTTTTTTATAAAGAAATAAAAAAGTTTCTGCAGTTTTTGTGTGATTTTTAAGAAAAACGTTTTTTTGGTATAATTTTAAAAATAATCGACCGAAAAATTTTAAAACTACATTTCTAATTAGATTTCATGAAAATAAAATTATTTAAACAAAATTTACATTTTTTTATAAAGAAATAAAAAAGTTACAGCAGTTTTTGTTTGATTTTTAAGAAAAACGCATTATTTCTAAAAAATAACGTTTTTTTGATATAATTTTAAAAGTAATCGTCCGAAAAATTTTAAAACTACATTTCTAATTAGATTTCATGAAAATAATATTATTTAAACAAAATTTACATTTTTTTATAAAGAAATAAAAAAGTTACAGCAGTTTTAGTTTGATTTTTAAGAAAAACGTTTTTTTGGTATAATTTTAAAAATAATCGACCGAAAAATTTTAAAACTACATTTCTAATTAGATTTCATGAAAATAAAATTATTTAAACAAAATTTACATTTTTTTATAAAGAAATAAAAAAGTTACAGCAGTTTTTGTTTGATTTTTAAGAAAAACGCATTATTTCTAAAAAATAACGTTTTTTTGATATAATTTTAAAAGTAATCGTCCGAAAAATTTTAAAACTACATTTCTAATTAGATTTCATGAAAATAATATTATTTAAACAAAATTTACATTTTTTTATAAAGAAATAAAAAAGTTTCTGCAGTTTTTGTGTGATTTTTAAGAAAAACGTATTTTTGGTATAATTTTAAAAATAATCGACCGAAAAATTTTAAAGCTACATTTCTAATTAGATTTCATGAAAATAAAATTATTTAAACAAAATTTACATTTTTTTATAAAGAAATAAAAAAGTTACAGCAGTTTTTGTTTGATTTTTAAGAAAAACGCATTATTTCTAAAAAATAACGTTTTTTTGATATAATTTTAAAAGTAATCGTCCGAAAAATTTTAAAACTACATTTCTAATTAGATTTCATGAAAATAAAATTATTTAAACAAAATTTACATTTTTTTATAAAGAAATAAAAAAGTTTCTGCAGTTTTTGTGTGATTTTTAAGAAAAACGTTTTTTTGGTATAATTTTAAAAATAATCGACCGAAAAATTTTAAAACTACATTTCTAATTAGATTTCATGAAAATAAAATTATTTAAACAAAATTTACATTTTTTTATAAAGAAATAAAAAAGTTACAGCAGTTTTTGTTTGACTTTTAAGAAAAACGCATTATTTCTAAAAAATAACGTTTTTTTGATATAATTTTAAAAGTAATCGTCCGAAAAATTTTAAAACTACATTTCTAATTAGATTTCATGAAAATAATATTATTTAAACAAAATTTACATTTTTTTATAAAGAAATAAAAAAGTTACAGCAGTTTTAGTTTGATTTTTAAGAAAAACGTTTTTTTGGTATAATTTTAAAAATAATCGACCGAAAAATTTTAAAACTACATTTCTAATTAGATTTCATGAAAATAAAATTATTTAAACAAAATTTACATTTTTTTATAAAGAAATAAAAAAGTTACAGCAGTTTTTGTTTGATTTTTAAGAAAAACGCATTATTTCTAAAAAATAACGTTTTTTTGATATAATTTTAAAAGTAATCGTCCGAAAAATTTTAAAACTACATTTCTAATTAGATTTCATGAAAATAAAATTATTTAAATAAAATTTACATTTTTTTATAAAGAAATAAAAAAGTTTCTGCCGTTTTTGTGTGATTTTTAAGAAAAACGTTTTTTTGGTATAATTTTAAAAATAATCGACCGAAAAATTTTAAAACTACATTTCTAATTAGATTTCATGAAAATAAAATTATTTAAACAAAATTTACATTTTTTTATAAAGAAATAAAAAAGTTACAGCAGTTTTTGTTTGATTTTTAAGAAAAACGCATTATTTCTAAAAAATAACGTTTTTTTGATATAATTTTAAAAGTAATCGTCCGAAAAATTTTAAAACTACATTTCTAATTAGATTTCATGAAAATAATATTATTTAAACAAAATTTACATTTTTTTATAAAGAAATAAAAAAGTTACAGCAGTTTTAGTTTGATTTTTAAGAAAAACGTTTTTTTGGTATAATTTTAAAAATAATCGACCGAAAAATTTTAAAACTACATTTCTAATTAGATTTCATGAAAATAAAATTATTTAAACAAAATTTACATTTTTTTATAAAGAAATAAAAAAGTTACAGCAGTTTTTGTTTGATTTTTAAGAAAAACGCATTATTTCTAAAAAATAACGTTTTTTTGATATAATTTTAAAAGTAATCGTCCGAAAAATTTTAAAACTACATTTCTAATTAGATTTCATGAAAATAATATTATTTAAACAAAATTTACATTTTTTTATAAAGAAATAAAAAAGTTACAGCAGTTTTTGTTTGATTTTTAAGAAAAACGCATTATTTCTAAAAAATAACGTTTTTTTGATATAATTTTAAAAGTAATCGTCCGAAAAATTTTAAAACTACATTTCTAATTAGATTTCATGAAAATAATATTATTTAAACAAAATTTACATTTTTTTATAAAGAAATAAAAAAGTTACAGCAGTTTTTGTTTGATTTTTAAGAAAAACGCATTATTTCTAAAAAATAACGTTTTTTTGATATAATTTTAAAAGTAATCGTCCGAAAAATTTTAAAACTACATTTCTAATTAGATTTCATGAAAATAAAATTATTTAAACAAAATTTACATTTTTTTATAAAGAAATAAAAAAGTTACAGCAGTTTTAGTTTGATTTTTAAGAAAAACGTTTTTTTGGTATAATTTTAAAAATAATCATGAAAATAAAATTATTTAAACAAAATTTACATTTTTTTATAAAGAAATAAAAAAGTTACAGCAGTTTTTGTTTGATTTTTAAGAAAAACGCATTATTTCTAAAAAAATAACGTTTTTTTGATATAATTTTAAAAGTAATCGTCCGAAAAATTTTAAAACTACATTTCTAATTAGATTTCATGAAAATAATATTATTTAAACAAAATTTACATTTTTTTATAAAGAAATAAAAAAGTTACAGCAGTTTTAGTTTGATTTTTAAGAAAAACGTTTTTTTGGTATAATTTTAAAAATAATCGCCCGAAAAATTTTAAAACTACATTTCTAATTAGATTTCATGAAAATAAAATTATTTAAACAAAATTTACATTTTTTATAAAGAAATAAAAAAGTTACAGCAGTTTTTGTTTGATTTTTAAGAAAAACGCATTATTTCTAAAAAATAACGTTTTTTTGATATAATTTTAAAAGTAATCGTCTGAAAAATTTTAAAACTACATTTCTAATTAGATTTCATGAAAATAATATTATTTAAACAAAATTTACATTTTTTTATAAAGAAATAAAAAAGTTACAGCAGTTTTAGTTTGATTTTTAAGAAAAACGTTTTTTTGGTATAATTTTAAAAATAATCGACCGAAAAATTTTAAAACTACATTTCTAATTAGATTTCATGAAAATAAAATTATTTAAACAAAATTTACATTTTTTTATAAAGAAATAAAAAAGTTACAGCAGTTTTTGTTTGATTTTTAAGAAAAACGCATTATTTCTAAAAAATAACGTTTTTTTGATATAATTTTAAAAGTAATCGTCCGAAAAATTTTAAAACTACATTTCTAATTAGATTTCATGAAAATAAAATTATTTAAACAAAATTTACATTTTTTTATAAAGAAATAAAAAAGTTTCTGCAGTTTTTGTGTGATTTTTAAGAAAAACGTTTTTTTGGTATAATTTTAAAAATAATCGACCGAAAAATTTTAAAACTACATTTCTAATTAGATTTCGTGAAAATAAAATTATTTAAACAAAATTTACATTTTTTTATAAAGAAATAAAAAAGTTACAGCAGTTTTTGTTTGATTTTTAAGAAAAACGCATTATTTCTAAAAAATAACGTTTTTTTGATATAATTTTAAAAGTAATCGTCCGAAAAATTTTAAAACTACATTTCTAATTAGATTTCATGAAAATAAAATTATTTAAACAAAATTTACATTTTTTTATAAAGAAATAAAAAAGTTTCTGCAGTTTTTGTGTGATTTTTAAGAAAAACGTTTTTTTGGTATAATTTTAAAAATAATCGACCGAAAAATTTTAAAACTACATTTCTAATTAGATTTCATGAAAATAAAATTATTTAAACAAAATTTACATTTTTTTATAAAGAAATAAAAAAGTTACAGCAGTTTTTCTTTGATTTTTAAGAAAAACGCATTATTTCTAAAAAATAACGTTTTTTTGATATAATTTTAAAAGTAATCGTCCGAAAAATTTTAAAACTACATTTCTAATTAGATTTCATGAAAATAATATTATTTAAACAAAATTTACATTTTTTTATAAAGAAATAAAAAAGTTACAGCAGTTTTAGTTTGATTTTTAAGAAAAACGTTTTTTTGGTATAATTTTAAAAATAATCGACCGAAAAATTTTAAAACTACATTTCTAATTAGATTTCATGAAAATAAAATTATTTAAACAAAATTTACATTTTTTTATAAAGAAATAAAAAAGTTACAGCAGTTTTTGTTTGATTTTTAAGAAAAACGCATTATTTCTAAAAAATAACGTTTTTTTGATATAATTTTAAAAGTAATCGTCCGAAAAATTTTAAAACTACATTTCTAATTAGATTTCATGAAAATAATATTATTTAAACAAAATTTACATTTTTTTATAAAGAAATAAAAAAGTTTCTGCAGTTTTTGTGTGATTTTTAAGAAAAACGTTTTTTTGGTATAATTTTAAAAATAATCGACCGAAAAATTTTAAAACTACATTTCTAATTAGATTTCATGAAAATAAAATTATTTAAACAAAATTTACATTTTTTTATAAAGAAATAAAAAAGTTACAGCAGTTTTTGTTTGATTTTTAAGAAAAACGCATTATTTCTAAATAATAACGTTTTTTTGATATAATTTTAAAAGTAATCGTCCGAAAAATTTTAAAACTACATTTCTAATTAGATTTCATGAAAATAAAATTATTTAAACAAAATTTACATTTTTTTATAAAGAAATAAAAAAGTTTCTGCAGTTTTTGTGTGATTTTTAAGAAAAACGTTTTTTTGGTATAATTTTAAAAATAATCGACCGAAAAATTTTAAAACTACATTTCTAATTAGATTTCATGAAAATAAAATTATTTAAACAAAATTTACATTTTTTTATAAAGAAATAAAAAAGTTACAGCAGTTTTTGTTTGATTTTTAAGAAAAACGCATTATTTCTAAAAAATAACGTTTTTTTGATATAATTTTAAAAGTAATCGTCCGAAAAATTTTAAAACTACATTTCTAATTAGATTTCATGAAAATAATATTATTTAAACAAAATTTACATTTTTTTATAAAGAAATAAAAAAGTTACAGCAGTTTTAGTTTGATTTTTAAGAAAAACGTTTTTTTGGTATAATTTTAAAAATAATCGACCGAAAAATTTTAAAACTACATTTCTAATTAGATTTCATGAAAATAAAATTATTTAAACAAAATTTACATTTTTTTATAAAGAAATAAAAAAGTTACAGCAGTTTTTGTTTGATTTTTAAGAAAAACGCATTATTTCTAAAAAATAACGTTTTTTTGATATAATTTTAAAAGTAATCGTCCGAAAAATTTTAAAACTACATTTCTAATTAGATTTCATGAAAATAAAATTATTTAAACAAAATTTACATTTTTTTATAAAGAAATAAAAAAGTTTCTGCAGTTTTTGTGTGATTTTTAAGAAAAACGTTTTTTTGGTATAATTTTAAAAATAATCGACCGAAAAATTTTAAAACTACATTTCTAATTAGATTTCATGAAAATAAAATTATTTAAACAAAATTTACATTTTTTTATAAAGAAATAAAAAAGTTACAGCAGTTTTTGTTTGATTTTTAAGAAAAACGCATTATTTCTAAAAAATAACGTTTTTTTGATATAATTTTAAAAGTAATCGTCCGAAAAATTTTAAAACTACATTTCTAATTAGATTTCATGAAAATAAAATTATTTAAACAAAATTTACATTTTTTTATAAAGAAATAAAAAAGTTTCTGCAGTTTTTGTGTGATTTTTAAGAAAAACGTTTTTTTGGTATAATTTTAAAAATAATCGACCGAAAAATTTTAAAACTACATTTCTAATTAGATTTCATGAAAATAAAATTATTTAAACAAAATTTACATTTTTTTATAAAGAAATAAAAAAGTTACAGCAGTTTTTGTTTGATTTTTAAGAAAAACGCATTATTTCTAAAAAATAACGTTTTTTTGATATAATTTTAAAAGTAATCGTCCGAAAAATTTTAAAACTACATTTCTAATTAGATTTCATGAAAATAAAATTATTTAAACAAAATTTACATTTTTTTATAAAGAAATAAAAAAGTTTCTGCAGTTTTTGTGTGATTTTTACGAAAAACGTTTTTTTGGTATAATTTTAAAAATAATCGACCGAAAAATTTTAAAACTACATTTCTAATTAGATTTCATGAAAATAAAATTATTTAAACAAAATTTACATTTTTTTATAAAGAAATAAAAAAGTTACAGCAGTTTTTGTTTGATTTTTAAGAAAAACGCATTATTTCTAAAAAATAACGTTTTTTTGATATAATTTTAAAAGTAATCGTCCGAAAAATTTTAAAACTACATTTCTAATTAGATTTCATGAAAATAATATTATTTAAACAAAATTTACATTTTTTTATAAAGAAATAAAAAAGTTACAGCAGTTTTAGTTTGATTTTTAAGAAAAACGTTTTTTTGGTATAATTTTAAAAATAATCGACCGAAAAATTTTAAAACTACATTTCTAATTAGATTTCATGAAAATAAAATTATTTAAACAAAATTTACATTTTTTTATAAAGAAATAAAAAAGTTACAGCAGTTTTTGTTTGATTTTTAAGAAAAACGCATTATTTCTAAAAAATAAAGTTTTTTTGATATAATTTTAAAAGTAATCGTCCGAAAAATTTTAAAACTACATTTCTAATTAGATTTCATGAAAATAATATTATTTAAACAAAATTTACATTTTTTTATAAAGAAATAAAAAAGTTTCTGCAGTTTTTGTGTGATTTTTAAGAAAAACGTTTTTTTGGTATAATTTTAAAAATAATCGACCGAAAAATTTTAAAACTACATTTCTAATTAGATTTCATGAAAATAAAATTATTTAAACAAAATTTACATTTTTTTATAAAGAAATAAAAAAGTTACAGCAGTTTTTGTTTGATTTTTAAGAAAAACGCATTATTTCTAAAAAATAACGTTTTTTTGATATAATTTTAAAAGTAATCGTCCGAAAAATTTTAAAACTACATTTCCAATTAGATTTCATGAAAATAAAATTATTTAAACAAAATTTACATTTTTTTATAAAGAAATAAAAAAGTTTCTGCAGTTTTTGTGTGATTTTTAAGAAAAACGTTTTTTTGGTATAATTTTAAAAATAATCGACCGAAAAATTTTAAAACTACATTTCTAATTAGATTTCATGAAAATAAAATTATTTAAACAAAATTTACATTTTTTTTTTAAGAAATAAAAAAGTTACAGCAGTTTTTGTTTGATTTTTAAGAAAAACGCATTATTTCTAAAAAATAACGTTTTTTTGATATAATTTTAAAAGTAATCGTCCGAAAAATTTTAAAACTACATTTCTAATTAGATTTCATGAAAATAAAATTATTTAAACAAAATTTACATTTTTTTATAAAGAAATAAAAAAGTTTCTGCAGTTTTTGTGTGATTTTTAAGAAAAACGTTTTTTTGGTATAATTTTAAAAATAATCGACCGAAAAATTTTAAAACTACATTTCTAATTAGATTTCATGAAAATAAAATTATTTAAACAAAATTTACATTTTTTTATAAAGAAATAAAAAAGTTACAGCAGTTTTTGTTTGATTTTTAAGAAAAACGCATTATTTCTAAAAAATAACGTTTTTTTGATATAATTTTAAAAGTAATCGTCCGAAAAATTTTAAAACTACATTTCTAATTAGATTTCATGAAAATAAAATTATTTAAACAAAATTTACATTTTTTTATAAAGAAATAAAAAAGTTTCTGCAGTTTTTGTGTGATTTTTACGAAAAACGTTTTTTTGGTATAATTTTAAAAATAATCGACCGAAAAATTTTAAAACTACATTTCTAATTAGATTTCATGAAAATAAAATTATTTAAACAAAATTTACATTTTTTTATAAAGAAATAAAAAAGTTACAGCAGTTTTTGTTTGATTTTTAAGAAAAACGCATTATTTCTAAAAAATAACGTTTTTTTGATATAATTTTAAAAGTAATCGTCCGAAAAATTTTAAAACTACATTTCTAATTAGATTTCATGAAAATAATATTATTTAAACAAAATTTACATTTTTTTATAAAGAAATAAAAAAGTTACAGCAGTTTTAGTTTGATTTTTAAGAAAAACGTTTTTTTGGTATAATTTTAAAAATAATCGACCGAAAAATTTTAAAACTACATTTCTAATTAGATTTCATGAAAATAAAATTATTTAAACAAAATTTACATTTTTTTATAAAGAAATAAAAAAGTTACAGCAGTTTTTGTTTGATTTTTAAGAAAAACGCATTATTTCTAAAAAATAACGTTTTTTTGATATAATTTTAAAAGTAATCGTCCGAAAAATTTTAAAACTACATTTCTAATTAGATTTCATGAAAATAATATTATTTAAACAAAATTTACATTTTTTTATAAAGAAATAAAAAAGTTTCTGCAGTTTTTGTGTGATTTTTAAGAAAATCGTTTTTTTGGTATAATTTTAAAAATAATCGACCGAAAAATTTTAAAACTACATTTCTAATTAGATTTCATGAAAATAAAATTATTTAAACAAAATTTACATTTTTTTATAAAGAAATAAAAAAGTTACAGCAGTTTTTGTTTGATTTTTAAGAAAAACGCATTATTTCTAAAAAATAACGTTTTTTTGATATAATTTTAAAAGTAATCGTCCGAAAAATTTTAAAACTACATTTCTAATTAGATTTCATGAAAATAATATTATTTAAACAAAATTTACATTTTTTTATAAAGAAATAAAAAAGTTACAGCAGTTTTAGTTTGATTTTTAAGAAAAACGTTTTTTTGGTATAATTTTAAAAATAATCGACCGAAAAATTTTAAAACTACATTTCTAATTAGATTTCATGAAAATAAAATTATTTAAACAAAATTTACATTTTTTTATAAAGAAATAAAAAAGTTACAGCAGTTTTTGTTTGATTTTTAAGAAAAACGCATTATTTCTAAAAAATAACGTTTTTTTGATATAATTTTAAAAGTAATCGTCCGAAAAATTTTAAAACTACATTTCTAATTAGATTTCATAAAAATAATATTATTTAAACAAAATTTACATTTTTTTATAAAGAAATAAAAAAGTTACAGCAGTTTTAGTTTGATTTTTAAGAAAAACGTTTTTTTGGTATAATTTTAAAAATAATCGACCGAAAAATTTTAAAACTACATTTCTAATTAGATTTCATGAAAATAAAATTATTTAAACAAAATTTACATTTTTTTATAAAGAAATAAAAAAGTTACAGCAGTTTTTGTTTGATTTTTAAGAAAAACGCATTATTTCTAAAAAATAACGTTTTTTTGATATAATTTTAAAAGTAATCGTCCGAAAGATTTTAAAACTACATTTCTAATTAGATTTCATGAAAATAAAATTATTTAAACAAAATTTACATTTTTTTATAAAGAAATAAAAAAGTTTCTGCAGTTTTTGTGTGATTTTTAAGAAAAACGTTTTTTTGGTATAATTTTAAAAATAATCGACCGAAAAATTTTAAAACTACATTTCTAATTAGATTTCATGAAAATAATATTATTTAAACAAAATTTACATTTTTTTATAAAGAAATAAAAAAGTTACAGCAGTTTTAGTTTGATTTTTAAGAAAAACGTTTTTTTGGTATAATTTTAAAAATAATCGACCGAAAAATTTTAAAACTACATTTCTAATTAGATTTCATGAAAATAAAATTATTTAAACAAAATTTACATTTTTTTATAAAGAAATAAAAAAGTTACAGCAGTTTTTGTTTGATTTTTAAGAAAAACGCATTATTTCTAAAAAATAACGTTTTTTTGATATAATTTTAAAAGTAATCGTCCGAAAAATTTTAAAACTACATTTCTAATTAGATTTCATGAAAATAATATTATTTAAACAAAATTTACATTTTTTTATAAAGAAATAAAAAAGTTTCTGCAGTTTTTGTGTGATTTTTAAGAAAATCGTTTTTTTGGTATAATTTTAAAAATAATCGACCGAAAAATTTTAAAACTACATTTCTAATTAGATTTCATGAAAATAAAATTATTTAAACAAAATTTACATTTTTTTATAAAGAAATAAAAAAGTTACAGCAGTTTTTGTTTGATTTTTAAGAAAAACGCATTATTTCTAAAAAATAACGTTTTTTTGATATAATTTTAAAAGTAATCGTCCGAAAAATTTTAAAACTACATTTCTAATTAGATTTCATGAAAATAATATTATTTAAACAAAATTTACATTTTTTTAAAAAGAAATAAAAAAGTTACAGCAGTTTTAGTTTGATTTTTAAGAAAAACGTTTTTTTGGTATAATTTTAAAAATAATCGACCGAAAAATTTTAAAACTACATTTCTAATTAGATTTCATGAAAATAAAATTATTTAAACAAAATTTACATTTTTTTATAAAGAAATAAAAAAGTTACAGCAGTTTTTGTTTGATTTTTAAGAAAAACGCATTATTTCTAAAAAATAACGTTTTTTTGATATAATTTTAAAAGTAATCGTCCGAAAAATTTTAAAACTACATTTCTAATTAGATTTCATGAAAATAATATTATTTAAACAAAATTTACATTTTTTTATAAAGAAATAAAAAAGTTTCTGCAGTTTTTGTGTGATTTTTAAGAAAAACGTTTTTTTGGTATAATTTTAAAAGTAATCGTCCGAAAAATTTTAAAACTACATTTCTAATTAGATTTCATGAAAATAAAATTATTTAAACAAAATTTACATTTTTTTATAAAGAAATAAAAAAGTTACAGCAGTTTTTGTTTGATTTTTAAGAAAAACGCATTATTTCTAAAAAATAACGTTTTTTTGATATAATTTTAAAAGTAATCGTCCGAAAAATTTTAAAACTACATTTCTAATTAGATTTCATGAAAATAATATTATTTAAACAAAATTTACATTTTTTTATAAAGAAATAAAAAAGTTACAGCAGTTTTAGTTTGATTTTTAAGAAAAACGTTTTTTTGGTATAATTTTAAAAATAATCGACCGAAAAATTTTAAAACTACATTTCTAATTAGATTTCATGAATTTCTAATTAGATTTCATGAAAATAAAATTATTTAAACAAAATTTACATTTTTTTATAAAGAAATAAAAAAGTTACAGCAGTTTTTGTTTGATTTTTAAGAAAAACGCATTATTTCTAAAAAATAACGTTTTTTTGATATAATTTTAAAAGTAATCGTCCGAAAAATTTTAAAACTACATTTCTAATTAGATTTCATGAAAATAATATTATTTAAACAAAATTTACATTTTTTTATAAAGAAATAAAAAAGTTACAGCAGTTTTAGTTTGATTTTTAAGAAAAAGGTTTTTTTGGTATAATTTTAAAAATAATCGACCGAAAAATTTTAAAACTACATTTCTAATTAGATTTCATGAAAATAAAATTATTTAAACAAAATTTACATTTTTTTATAAAGAAATAAAAAAGTTACAGCAGTTTTTGTTTGATTTTTAAGAAAAACGCATTATTTCTAAAAAATAACGTTTTTTTGATATAATTTTAAAAGTAATCGTCCGAAAAATTTTAAAACTACATTTCTAATTAGATTTCATGAAAATAATATTATTTAAACAAAATTTACATTTTTTTATAAAGAAATAAAAAAGTTACAGCAGTTTTTGTTTGATTTTTAAGAAAAACGCATTATTTCTAAAAAATAACGTTTTTTTGATATAATTTTAAAAGTAATCGTCCGAAAAATTTTAAAACTACATTTCTAATTAGATTTCATGAAAATAATATTATTTAAACAAAATTTACAATTTTTTATAAAGAAATAAAAAAGTTTCTGCAGTTTTTGTGTGATTTTTAAGAAAATCGTTTTTTTGGTATAATTTTAAAAATAATCGACCGAAAAATTTTAAAACTACATTTCTAATTAGATTTCATGAAAATAAAATTATTTAAACAAAATTTACATTTTTTTATAAAGAAATAAAAAAGTTACAGCAGTTTTTGTTTGATTTTTAAGAAAAACGCATTATTTCTAAAAAATAACGTTTTTTTGATATAATTTTAAAAGTAATCGTCCGAAAAATTTTAAAACTACATTTCTAATTAGATTTCATGAAAATAAAATTATTTAAACAAAATTTACATTTTTTTATAAAGAAATAAAAAAGTTTCTGCAGTTTTTGTGTGATTTTTAAGAAAAACGTTTTTTTGGTATAATTTTAAAAATAATCAACCGAAAAATTTTAAAACTACATTTCTAATTAGATTTCATGAAAATAAAATTATTTAAACAAAATTTACATTTTTTTATAAAGAAATAAAAAAGTTACAGCAGTTTTTGTTTGATTTTTAAGAAAAACGCATTATTTCTAAAAAATAACGTTTTTTTGATATAATTTTAAAAGTAATCGTCCGAAAAATTTTAAAACTACATTTCTAATTAGATTTCATGAAAATAAAATTATTTAAACAAAATTTACATTTTTTTATAAAGAAATAAAAAAGTTTCTGCAGTTTTTGTGTGATTTTTAAGAAAAACGTTTTTTTGGTATAATTTTAAAAATAATCGACCGAAAAATTTTAAAACTACATTTCTAATTAGATTTCATGAAAATAAAATTATTTAAACAAAATTTACATTTTTTTATAAAGAAATAAAAAAGTTACAGCAGTTTTTGTTTGATTTTTAAGAAAAACGCATTATTTCTAAAAAATAAAGTTTTTTTGATATAATTTTAAAAGTAATCATCCGAAAAAATTTTAAAACTACATTTCTAATTAGATTTCATGAAAATAAAATTATTTAAACAAAATTTACATTTTTTTATAAAGAAATAAAAAAGTTTCTGCAGTTTTTGTGTGATTTTTAAGAAAAACGTTTTTTTGGTATAATTTTAAAAATAATCGACCGAAAAATTTTAAAACTACATTTCTAATTAGATTTCATGAAAATAAAATTATTTAAACAAAATTTACATTTTTTTATAAAGAAATAAAAAAGTTACAGCAGTTTTAGTTTGATTTTTAAGAAAAACGCATTATTTCTAAAAAATAACGTTTTTTTGATATAATTTTAAAAGTAATCGTCCGAAAAATTTTAAAACTACATTTCTAATTAGATTTCATGAAAATAATATTATTTAAACAAAATTTACATTTTTTTATAAAGAAATAAAAAAGTTTCTGCAGTTTTTGTGTGATTTTTAAGAAAAACGTTTTTTTGGTATAATTTTAAAAATAATCGACCGAAAAATTTTAAAACTACATTTCTAATTAGATTTCATGAAAATAAAATTATTTAAACAAAATTTACATTTTTTTATAAAGAAATAAAAAAGTTACAGCAGTTTTAGTTTGATTTTTAAGAAAAACGCATTATTTCTAAAAAATAACGTTTTTTTGATATAATTTTAAAAGTAATCGTCCGAAAAATTTTAAAACTACATTTCTAATTAGATTTCATGAAAATAAAATTATTTAAACAAAATTTACATTTTTTTATAAAGAAATAAAAAAGTTTCTGCAGTTTTTGTGTGATTTTTAAGAAAAACGTTTTTTGGTATAATTTTAAAAATAATCGACCGAAAAATTTTAAAACTACATTTCTAATTAGATTTCATGAAAATAAAATTATTTAAACAAAATTTACATTTTTTTATAAAGAAATAAAAAAGTTTCTGCAGTTTTTGTGTGATTTTTAAGAAAAACGTTTTTTTGGTATAATTTTAAAAATAATCGACCGAAAAATTTTAAAACTACATTTCTAATTAGATTTCATGAAAATCAAATTATTTAAGCAAAATTTACATTTTTTTATAAAGAAATAAAAAAGTTACAGCAGTTTTTGTTTGATTTTTAAGAAAAACGCATTATTTCTAAAAAATAACGTTTTTTTGGTATAATTTTAAAAATAATCGACAGAAAAATTTTAAAACTACATTTCTAATTAGATTTCATGAAAATAAAATTATTTAAACAAAATTTACATTTTTTTATAAAGAAATAAAAAAGTTACAGCAGTTTTTGTTTGATTTTTAAGAAAAAACGCATTATTTCTAAAAAATAACGTTTTTTTGGTATAATTTCAAAAATAATAGACAGAAAAATTTTAAAACTACATTTCTAATTAGATTTCATGAAAATAAAATTATTTAATCAAAATTTACATTTTTTTATAAAGAAATAAAAAATTTTCTGCAGTTTTTGTGTGATTTTTAAGAAAAACGTTTTTTTGGTTTAATTTTAAAAATAATCGACCGAAAAATTTTAAAACTACATTTCTAATTAGATTTCATGAAAATAAAATTATTTAAGCAAAATTTACATTTTTTTATAAAGAAATAAAAAAGTTACAGCAGTTTTAGTTTGATTTTTAAGAAAAACGCATTATTTCTAAAAAATAACGTTTTTTTGATATAATTTTAAAAGTAATCGTCCGAAAAATTTTAAAACTACATTTCTAATTAGATTTCATGAAAATAATATTATTTAAACAAAATTTACATTTTTTTATAAAGAAATAAAAAAGTTTCTGCAGTTTTTGTGTGATTTTTAAGAAAAACGTTTTTTTGGTATAATTTTAAAAATAATCGACCGAAAAATTTTAAAACTACATTTCTAATTAGATTTCATGAAAATAAAATTATTTAAACAAAATTTACATTTTTTTATAAAGAAATAAAAAAGTAACAGCAGTTTTAGTTTGATTTTTAAGAAAAACGCATTATTTCTAAAAAATAACGTTTTTTTGATATAATTTTAAAAGTAATCGTCCGAAAAATTTTAAAACTACATTTCTAATTAGATTTCATGAAAATAAAATTATTTAAACAAAATTTACATTTTTTTATAAAGAATTAAAAAAGTTTCTGCAGTTTTTGTGTGATTTTTAAGAAAAACGTTTTTTGGTATAATTTTAAAAATAATCGACCGAAAAATTTTAAAACTACATTTCTAATTAGATTTCATGAAAATAAAATTATTTAAACAAAATTTACATTTTTTTATAAAGAAATAAAAAAGTTTCTGCAGTTTTTGTGTGATTTTTAAGAAAAACGTTTTTTTGGTATAATTTTAAAAATAATCGACCGAAAAATTTTAAAACTACATTTCTAATTAGATTTCATGAAAATAAAATTATTTAAGCAAAATTTACATTTTTTTATAAAGAAATAAAAAAGTTACAGCAGTTTTTGTTTGATTTTTAAGAAAAACGCATTATTTCTAAAAAATAACGTTTTTTTGGTATAATTTAAAAATAATCGACAGAAAAATTTTAAAACTACATTTCTAATTAGATTTCATGAAAATAAAATTATTTAAACAAAATTTACATTTTTTTATAAAGAAATAAAAAAGTTACAGCAGTTTTTGTTTGATTTTTAAGAAAAACGCATTATTTCTAAAAAATAACGTTTTTTTGGTATAATTTCAAAAATAATAGACAGAAAAATTTTAAAACTACATTTCTAATTAGATTTCATGAAAATAAAATTATTTAATCAAAATTTACATTTTTTTATAAAGAAATAAAAAAGTTTCTGCAGTTTTTGTGTGATTTTTAAGAAAAACGTTTTTTTGGTATAATTTTAAAAATAATCGACCGAAAAATTTTAAAACTACATTTCTAATTAGATTTCATGAAAATAAAATTATTTAAACAAAATTTACATTTTTTTATAAAGAAATAAAAAAGTTACAGCAGTTTTTGTTTGATTTTTAAGAAAAACGCATTATTTCTAAAAAATAACGTTTTTTTGATATAATTTTAAAAGTAATCGTCCGAAAAATTTTAAAACTACATTTCTAATTAGATTTCATGAAAATAAAATTATTTAAACAAAATTTACATTTTCTTATAAAGAAATAAAAAAGTTTCTGCAGTTTTTGTGTGATTTTTAAGAAAAACGTTTTTTTGGTATAATTTTAAAAATAATCGACCGAAAAATTTTAAAACTACATTTCTAATTAGATTTCATGAAAATAAAATTATTTAAACAAAATTTACATTTTTTTATAAAGAAATAAAAAAGTTACAGCAGTTTTTGTTTGATTTTTAAGAAAAACGCATTATTTTTAAAAAATAACGTTTTTTTGATATAATTTTAAAAGTAATCGTCCGAAAAATTTTAAAACTACATTTCTAATTAGATTTCATGAAAATAAAATTATTTAAACAAAATTTACATTTTTTTATAAAGAAATAAAAAAGTTTCTGCAGTTTTTGTGTGATTTTTAAGAAAAACGTTTTTTTGGTATAATTTTAAAAATAATCGACCGAAAAATTTTAGAACTACATTTCTAATTAGATTTCATGAAAATAAAATTATTTAAACAAAATTTACATTTTTTTATAAAGAAATAAAAAAGTTACAGCAGTTTTTGTTTGATTTTTAAGAAAAACGCATTAATTCTAAAAAATAACGTTTTTTTGATATAATTTTAAAAGTAATCGTCCGAAAAATTTTAAAACTACATTTCTAATTAGATTTCATGAAAATAAAATTATTTAAACAAAATTTACATTTTTTTATAAAGAAATAAAAAAGTTTCTGCAGTTTTTGTGTGATTTTTAAGAAAAACGTTTTTTTGGTATAATTTTAAAAATAATCGACCGAAAAATTTTAAAACTACAATTCTAATTAGATTTCATGAAAATAAAATTATTTAAACAAAATTTACATTTTTTTATAAAGAAATAAAAAAGTTTCTGCAGTTTTTGTGTGATTTTTAAGAAAAACGTTTTTTTGGTATAATTTTAAAAATAATCGACCGAAAAATTTTAAAACTACATTTCTAATTAGATTTCATGAAAATAAAATTATTTAAACAAAATTTACATTTTTTTATAAAGAAATAAAAAAGTTACAGCAGTTTTTGTTTGATTTTTAAGAAAAACGCATTATTTCTAAAAAATAACGTTTTTTTGATATAATTTTAAAAGTAATCGTCCGAAAAATTTTAAAACTACATTTCTAATTAGATTTCATGAAAATAAAATTATTTAAACAAAATTTACATTTTTTTATAAAGAAATAAAAAAGTTTCTGCAGTTTTTGTGTGATTTTTAAGAAAAACGTTTTTTTGGTATAATTTTAAAAATAATCGACCGAAAAATTTTAAAACTACATTTCTAATTAGATTTTATGAAAATAGAATTATTTAAACAAAATTTACATCTTTTTATAAAGAAATAAAAAAGTTACAGCAGTTTTTGTTTGATTTTTAAGAAAAACGCATTATTTCTAAAAAATAACGTTTTTTGATATAATTTTAAAAGTAATCGTCCGAAAAATTTTAAAACTACATTTCTAATTAGATTTCATGAAAATAAAATTATTTAAACAAAATTTACATTTTTTTATAAAGAAATAAAAAAGTTTCTGCAGTTTTTGTGTGATTTTTAAGAAAAACGTTTTTTTGGTATAATTTTAAAAATAATCGACCGAAAAATTTTAGAACTACATTTCTAATTAGATTTCATGAAAATAAAATTATTTAAACAAAATTTACATTTTTTTATAAAGAAATAAAAAAGTTACAGCAGTTTTTGTTTGATTTTTAAGAAAAACGCATTAATTCTAAAAAATAACGTTTTTTTGATATAATTTTAAAAGTAATCGTCCGAAAAATTTTAAAACTACATTTCTAATTAGATTTCATGAAAATAAAATTATTTAAACAAAATTTACATTTTTTTATAAAGAAATAAAAAAGTTTCTGCAGTTTTTGTGTGATTTTTAAGAAAAACGTTTTTTTGGTATAATTTTAAAAATAATCGACCGAAAAATTTTAAAACTACAATTCTAATTAGATTTCATGAAAATAAAATTATTTAAACAAAATTTACATTTTTTTATAAAGAAATAAAAAAGTTTCTGCAGTTTTTGTGTGATTTTTAAGAAAAACGTTTTTTTGGTATAATTTTAAAAATAATCGACCGAAAAATTTTAAAACTACATTTCTAATTAGATTTCATGAAAATAAAATTATTTAAACAAAATTTACATTTTTTTATAAAGAAATAAAAAAGTTACAGCAGTTTTTGTTTGATTTTTAAGAAAAACGCATTATTTCTAAAAAATAACGTTTTTTTGATATAATTTTAAAAGTAATCGTCCGAAAAATTTTAAAACTACATTTCTAATTAGATTTCATGAAAATAAAATTATTTAAACAAAATTTACATTTTTTTATAAAGAAATAAAAAAGTTTCTGCAGTTTTTGTGTGATTTTTAAGAAAAACGTTTTTTTGGTATAATTTTAAAAATAATCGACCGAAAAATTTTAAAACTACATTTCTAATTAGATTTCATGAAAATAAAATTATTTAAACAAAATTTACATTTTTTTATAAAGAAATAAAAAAGTTACAGCAGTTTTAGTTTGATTTTTAAGAAAAACGCATTATTTCTAAAAAATAACGTTTTTTTGATATAATTTTAAAAGTAATCGTCCGAAAAATTTTAAAACTACATTTCTAATTAGATTTCATGAAAATAATATTATTTAAACAAAATTTACATTTTTTTATAAAGAAATAAAAAAGTTTCTGCAGTTTTTGTGTGATTTTTAAGAAAAACGGTTTTTTGGTATATTTTTAAAAATAATCGACCGAAATTATTTTAAAACTACATTTCTAATTAGATTTCATGAAAATAAAATTATTTAAACAAAATTTACATTTTTTTATAAAGAAATAAAAAAGTTACAGCAGTTTTAGTTTGATTTTTAAGAAAAACGCATTATTTCTAAAAAATAACGTTTTTTTGATAGAATTTTAAAAGTAATCGTCCGAAAAATTTTAAAACTACATTTCTTATTAGATTTCATGAAAATAAAATTATTTAAACAAAATTTACATTTTTTTATAAAGAAATAAAAAAGTTTCTGCAGTTTTAGTTTGATTTTTAAGAAAAACGCATTATTTCTAAAAAATAATGTTTTTTTGATATAATTTAAAAAGTAATCGTCCGAAAAATTTTAAAACTACATTTCTAATTAGATTTCATGAAAATAAAATTATTTAAACAAAATTTACATTTTTTTATAAAGAAATAAAAAAGTTTCTGCAGTTTTTGTGTGATTTTTAAGAAAAACGTTTTTTTTGGTATAATTTTAAAAATAATCGACCGAAAAATTTTAAAACTACATTTCTAATTAGATTTCATGAAAATAAAATTATTTAAACAAAATTTACAATTTTTTATAAAGAAATAAAAAAGTTTCTGCAGTTTTTGTGTGATTTTTAAGAAAAACGTTTTTTTGGTATAATTTTAAAAATAATCGTCCGAAAAATTTTAAAACTACATTTCTAATTAGATTTCATGAAAATAAAATTATTTAAACAAAATTTACAGTTTTTTATTAAGAAATAAAAAAGTTACAGCAGTTTTAGTTTGATTTTTAAGAAAAACGCATTATTTCTAAAAAATAACGTTTTTTTGATATAATTTTAAAAGTAATCGTCCGAAAAATTTTAAAACTACATTTCTAATTAGATTTCATGAAAATAAAATTATTTAAACAAAATTTACATTTTTTTATAAAGAAATAAAAAAGTTTCTGCAGTTTTTGTGTGATTTTTAAGAAAAACGTTTTTTTGGTATAATTTTAAAAATAATCGACCGAAAAATTTTAAAACTACATTTCTAATTAGATTTTATGAAAATAAAATTATTTAAACAAAATTTACATTTTTTTATAAAGAAATAAAAAAGTTACAGCAGTTTTTGTTTGATTTTTAAGAAAAACGCATTATTTCTAAAAAATAACGTTTTTTGATATAATTTTAAAAGTAATCGTCCGAAAAATTTTAAAACTACATTTCTAATTAGATTTCATGAAAATAAAATTATTTAAACAAAATTTACATTTTTTTATAAAGAAATAAAAAAGTTTCTGCAGTTTTTGTGTGATTTTTAAGAAAAACGTTTTTTTGGTATAATTTTAAAAATAATCGACCGAAAAATTTTAAAACTACATTTCTAATTAGATTTCATGAAAATAAAATTATTTAAACAAAATTTACATTTTTTATAAAGAAATAAAAAAGTTACAGCAGTTTTTGTTTGATTTTTAAGAAAAACGCATTATTTCTAAAAAATAACGTTTTTTTGATATAATTTTAAAAGTAATCGTCCGAAAAATTTTAAAACTACATTTCTAATTAGATTTCATGAAAATAATATTATTTAAACAAAATTTACATTTTTTTATAAAGAAAAAAAAAGTTACAGCAGTTTTTGTTTGATTTTTAAGAAAAACGCATTATTTCTAAAAAATAACGTTTTTTTGATATAATTTTAAAAGTAATCGTCCGAAAAATTTTAAAACTACATTTCTAATTAGATTTCATGAAAATTATATTATTTAAACAAAATTTACATTTTTTTATAAAGAAATAAAAAAGTTTCTGCAGTTTTTGTGTGATTTTTAGGAAAAACGTTTTTTTGGTATAATTTTAAAAATAATCGACCGAAAAATTTTAAAACTACATTTCTAATTATATTTCATGAAAATAAAATTATTTAAACAAAATTTACATTTTTTTATAAAGAAATAAAAAAGTTACAGCTGTTTTTGTTTGATTTTTAAGAAAAACGCATTATTTCTAAAAAATAACGTTTTTTTGATATAATTTTAAAAGTAATCGTCCGAAAAATTTTAAAACTACATTTCTAATTGGATTTCATGAAAATAAAATTATTTAAACAAAATTTACATTTTTTTATAAAGAAATAAAAAAGTTTCTGCAGTTTTTGTGTGATTTTTAAGAAAAACGTTTTTTTGGTATAATTTTAAAAATAATCGACCGAAAAATTTTAAAACTACATTTCTAATTAGATTTCATTAAAATAAAATTATTTAAACAAAATTTACATTTTTTTATAAAGAAATAAAAAAGTTACGGCAGTTTTTGTTTGATTTTTAAGAAAAACGCATTATTTCTAAAAAATAACGTTTTTTTGATATAATTTTAAAAGTAATCGTCCGAAAAATTTTAAAACTACATTTCTAATTTGATTTCATGAAAATAAAATTATTTAAACAAAATTTACACTTTTTTATAAAGAAATAAAAAAGTTTCTGCAGTTTTTGTGTGATTTTTAAGAAAAACGTTTTTTTGGTATAATTTTAAAAATAATCGACCGAAAAATTTTAAAACTACATCTCTAATTAGATTTTATGAAAATAGAATTATTTAAACAAAATTTACATCTTTTTATAAAGAAATAAAAAAGTTACAGCAGTTTTTGTTTGATTTTTAAGAAAAACGCATTATTTCTAAAAAATAACGTTTTTTGATATAATTTTAAAAGTAATCGTCCGAAAAATTTTAAAACTACATTTCTAATTAGATTTCATGAAAATAAAATTATTTAAACAAAATTTACATTTTTTTATAAAGAAATAAAAAAGTTTCTGCAGTTTTTGTGTGATTTTTAAGAAAAACGTTTTTTTGGTATAATTTTAAAAATAATCGACCGAAAAATTTTAAAACTACATTTCTAATTAGATTTCATGAAAATAAAATTATTTAAACAAAATTTACATTTTTTATAAAGAAATAAAAAAGTTACAGCAGTTTTTGTTTGATTTTTAAGAAAAACGCATTATTTCTAAAAAATAACGTTTTTTTGATATAATTTTAAAAGTAATCGTCCGAAAAATTTTAAAACTACATTTCTAATCAGATTTCATGAAAATAATATTATTTAAACAAAATTTACATTTTTTTATAAAGAAATAAAAAAGTTTCTGCAGTTTTTGTGTGATTTTTAAGAAAAACGTTTTTGTGGTATAATTTTAAAAATAATCGACCGAAAAATTTTAAAACTACATTTCTAATTAGATTTCATGAAAATAAAATTATTTAAACAAAATTTACATTTTTTTATAAAGAAATAAAAAAGTTACAGCAGTTTTTGTTTGATTTTTAAGAAAAACGCATTATTTCTAAAAAATAACGTTTTTTTGATATAATTTTAAAAGTAATCGTCCGAAAAATTTTAAAACTACATTTCTAATTAGATTTCATGAAAATAAAATTATTTAAACAAAATTTACATTTTTTTATAAAGAAATAAAAAAGTTTCTGCAGTTTTTGTGTGATTTTTAAGAAAAACGTTATTTTGGTATAATTTTAAAAATAATCGACCGAAAAATTTTAAAACTACATTTCTAATTAGATTTCATGAAAATAAAATTATTTAAACAAAATTTACATTTTTTTATAAAGAAATAAAAAAGTTACAGCAGTTTTTGTTTGATTTTTAAGAAAAACGCATTAATTCTAAAAAATAACGTTTTTTTGATATAATTTTAAAAGTAATCGTCCGAAAAATTTTAAAACTACATTTCTAATTAGATTTCATGAAAATAAAATTATTTAAACAAAATTTACATTTTTTTATAAAGAAATAAAAAAGTTACAGCAGTTTTTGTTTGATTTTTAAGAAAAACGCATTATTTCTAAAAAATAACGTTTTTTTGATATAATTTTAAAAGTAATCGTCCGAAAAATTTTAAAACTACATTTCTAATTAGATTTCATGAAAATAAAATTATTTAAACAAAATTTACATTTTTTTATAAAGAAATAAAAAAGTTTCTGCAGTTTTTGTGTGATTTTTAAGAAAAACGTTTTTTTGGTATAATTTTAAAAATAATCGACCGAAAAATTTTAGAACTACATTTCTAATTAGATTTCATGAAAATAAAATTATTTAAACAAAATTTACATTTTTTTATAAAGAAATAAAAAAGTTACAGCAGTTTTTGTTTGATTTTTAAGAAAAACGCATTAATTCTAAAAAATAACGTTTTTTTGATATAATTTTAAAAGTAATCGTCCGAAAAATTTTAAAACTACATTTCTAATTAGATTTCATGAAAATAAAATTATTTAAACAAAATTTACATTTTTTTATAAAGAAATAAAAAAGTTACAGCAGTTTTTGTTTGATTTTTAAGAAAAACGCATTATTTCTAAAAAATAACGTTTTTTTGATATAATTTTAAAAGTAATCGTCCGAAAAATTTTAAAACTACATTTCTAATTAGATTTCATGAAAATAAAATTATTTAAACAAAATTTACATTTTTTTATAAAGAAATAAAAAAGTTTCTGCAGTTTTTGTGTGATTTTTAAGAAAAACGTTATTTTGGTATAATTTTAAAAATAATCGACCGAAAAATTTTAAAACTACATTTCTAATTAGATTTCATGAAAATAAAATTATTTAAACAAAATTTACATTTTTTTATAAAGAAATAAAAAAGTTACAGCAGTTTTTGTTTGATTTTTAAGAAAAACGCATTATTTCTAAAAAATAACGTTTTTTTGATATAATTTTAAAAGTAATCGTCCGAAAAATTTTAAAACTACATTTCTAATTAGATTTCATGAAAATAATATTATTTAAACAAAATTTACATTTTTTTATAAAGAAATAAAAAAGTTACAGCAGTTTTAGTTTGATTTTTAAGAAAAAGGTTTTTTTGGTATAATTTTAAAAATAATCGACCGAAAAATTTTAAAACTACATTTCTAATTAGATTTCATGAAAATAAAATTATTTAAACAAAATTTACATTTTTTTATAAAGAAATAAAAAAGTTACAGCAGTTTTTGTTTGATTTTTAAGAAAAACGCATTATTTCTAAAAAATAACGTTTTTTTGATATAATTTTAAAAGTAATCGTCCGAAAAATTTTAAAACTACATTTCTAATTAGATTTCATGAAAATAATATTATTTAAACAAAATTTACATTTTTTTATAAAGAAATAAAAAAGTTACAGCAGTTTTAGTTTGATTTTTAAGAAAAAGGTTTTTTTGGTATAATTTTAAAAATAATCGACCGAAAAATTTTAAAACTACATTTCTAATTAGATTTCATGAAAATAAAATTATTTAAACAAAATTTACATTTTTTTATAAAGAAATAAAAAAGTTACAGCAGTTTTTGTTTGATTTTTAAGAAAAACGCATTATTTCTAAAAAATAACGTTTTTTTGATATAATTTTAAAAGTAATCGTCCGAAAAATTTTAAAACTACATTTCTAATTAGATTTCATGAAAATAATATTATTTAAACAAAATTTACATTTTTTTATAAAGAAATAAAAAAGTTACAGCAGTTTTTGTTTGATTTTTAAGAAAAACGCATTATTTCTAAAAAATAACGTTTTTTTGATATAATTTTAAAAGTAATCGTCCGAAAAATTTTAAAACTACATTTCTAATTAGATTTCATGAAAATAATATTATTTAAACAAAATTTACAATTTTTTATAAAGAAATAAAAAAGTTTCTGCAGTTTTTGTGTGATTTTTAAGAAAAACGTTTTTTTGGTATAATTTTAAAAATAATCGACCGAAAAATTTTAAAACTACATTTCTAATTAGATTTCATGAAAATAAAATTATTTAAACAAAATTTACATTTTTTTATAAAGAAATAAAAAAGTTACAGCAGTTTTTGTTTGATTTTTAAGAAAAACGCATTATTTCTAAAAAATAACGTTTTTTTGATATAATTTTAAAAGTAATCGTCCGAAAAATTTTAAAACTACATTTCTAATTAGATTTCATGAAAATAAAATTATTTAAACAAAATTTACATTTTTTTATAAAGAAATAAAAAAGTTTCTGCAGTTTTTGTGTGATTTTTAAGAAAAACGTTTTTTTGGTATAATTTTAAAAATAATCGACCGAAAAATTTTAAAACTACATTTCTAATTAGATTTCATGAAAATAAAATTATTTAAACAAAATTTACATTTTTTTATAAAGAAATAAAAAAGTTACAGCAGTTTTTGTTTGATTTTTAAGAAAAACGCATTATTTCTAAAAAATAACGTTTTTTTGATATAATTTTAAAAGTAATCGTCCGAAAAATTTTAAAACTACATTTCTAATTAGATTTCATGAAAATAATATTATTTAAACAAAATTTACATTTTTTTATAAAGAAATAAAAAAGTTACAGCAGTTTTAGTTTGATTTTTAAGAAAAAGGTTTTTTTTGGTATAATTTTAAAAATAATCGACCGAAAAATTTTAAAACTACATTTCTAATTAGATTTCATGAAAATAAAATTATTTAAACAAAATTTACATTTTTTTATAAAGAAATAAAAAAGTTACAGCAGTTTTTGTTTGATTTTTAAGAAAAACGCATTATTTCTAAAAAATAACGTTTTTTTGATATAATTTTAAAAGTAATCGTCCGAAAAATTTTAAAACTACATTTCTAATTAGATTTCATGAAAATAATATTATTTAAACAAAATTTACATTTTTTTATAAAGAAATAAAAAAGTTACAGCAGTTTTTGTTTGATTTTTAAGAAAAACGCATTATTTCTAAAAAATAACGTTTTTTTGATATAATTTTAAAGTAATCGTCCGAAAAATTTTAAAACTACATTTCTAATTAGATTTCATGAAAATAATATTATTTAAACAAAATTTACAATTTTTTATAAAGAAATAAAAAAGTTTCTGCAGTTTTTGTGTGATTTTTAAGAAAATCGTTTTTTTGGTATAATTTTAAAATAATCGACCGAAAAATTTTAAAACTACATTTCTAATTAGATTTCATGAAAATAAAATTATTTAAACAAAATTTACATTTTTTAGAAAGAAATAAAAAAGTTACAGCAGTTTTTGTTTGATTTTTAAGAAAAACGCATTATTTCTAAAAAATAACGTTTTTTTGATATAATTTTAAAAGTAATCGTCCGAAAAATTTTAAAACTACATTTCTAATTAGATTTCATGAAAATAAAATTATTTAAACAAAATTTACATTTTTTTATAAAGAAATAAAAAGTTTCTGCAGTTTTTGTGTGATTTTTAAGAAAAACGTTTTTTTGGTATAATTTTAAAAATAATCAACCGAAAAATTTTAAAACTACATTTCTAATTAGATTTCATGAAAATAAAATTATTTAAACAAAATTTACATTTTTTTATAAAGAAATAAAAAAGTTACAGCAGTTTTTGTTTGATTTTTAAGAAAAACGCATTATTTCTAAAAAATAACGTTTTTTTGATATAATTTTAAAAGTAATCGTCCGAAAAATTTTAAAACTACATTTCTAATTAGATTTCATGAAAATAAAATTATTTAAACAAAATTTACATTTTTTTATAAAGAAATAAAAAAGTTTCTGCAGTTTTTGTGTGATTTTTAAGAAAAACGTTTTTTTGGTATAATTTTAAAAATAATCGACCGAAAAATTTTAAAACTACATTTCTAATTAGATTTCATGAAAATAAAATTATTTAAACAAAATTTACATTTTTTTATAAAGAAATAAAAAAGTTACAGCAGTTTTTGTTTGATTTTTAAGAAAAACGCATTATTTCTAAAAAATAAAGTTTTTTTGATATAATTTTAAAAGTAATCATCCGAAAAAATTTTAAAACTACATTTCTAATTAGATTTCATGAAAATAAAATTATTTAAACAAAATTTACATTTTTTATAAAGAAATAAAAAAGTTTCTGCAGTTTTTGTGTGATTTTTAAGAAAAACGTTTTTTTGGTATAATTTTAAAAATAATCGACCGAAAAATTTTAAAACTACATTTCTAATTAGATTTCATGAAAATAAAATTATTTAAACAAAATTTACATTTTTTTATAAAGAAATAAAAAAGTTACAGCAGTTTTAGTTTGATTTTTAAGAAAAACGCATTATTTCTAAAAAATAACGTTTTTTTGATATAATTTTATAAGTAATCGTCCGAAAAATTTTAAAACTACATTTCTAATTAGATTTCATGAAAATAATATTATTTAAACAAAATTTACATTTTTTTATAAAGAAATAAAAAAGTTTCTGCAGTTTTTGTGTGATTTTTAAGAAAAACGTTTTTTTGATATAATTTTAAAAATAATCGACCGAAAAATTTTAAAACTACATTTCTAATTAGATTTCATGAAAATAAAATTATTTAAACAAAATTTACATTTTTTTATAAAGAAATAAAAAAGTTACAGCAGTTTTAGTTTGATTTTTAAGAAAAACGCATTATTTCTAAAAAATAACGTTTTTTTGATATAATTTTAAAAGTAATCGTCCGAAAAATTTTAAAACTACATTTCTAATTAGATTTCATGAAAATAATATTATTTAAACAAAATTTACAATTTTTTATAAAGAAATAAAAAAGTTTCTGCAGTTTTTGTGTGATTTTTAAGAAAATCGTTTTTTTGGTATAATTTTAAAAATAATCGACCGAAAAATTTTAAAACTACATTTCTAATTAGATTTCATGAAAATAAAATTATTTAAACAAAATTTACATTTTTTTTTACATTTTTTT
>CAXARA010000132.1:0-24309 GCA_963971135.1 Stenus bimaculatus
AATACTACATTTCTAATTAGATTTCATGAAAATAATATTATTTAAACAAAATTTACATTTTTTTATAAAGAAATAAAAAAGTTACAGCAGTTTTAGTTTGATTTTTAAGAAAAACGTTTTTTTGGTATAATTTTAAAAATAATCGACCGAAAAATTTTAAAACTACATTTCTAATTAGATTTCATGAAAATAAAATTATTTAAACAAAATTTACATTTTTTTATAAAGAAATAAAAAAGTTACAGCAGTTTTTGTTTGATTTTTAAGAAAAACGCATTATTTCTAAAAAATAACGTTTTTTTGATATAATTTTAAAAGTAATCGTCCGAAAAATTTTAAAACTACATTTCTAATTAGATTTCATGAAAATAATATTATTTAAACAAAATTTACATTTTTTTATAAAGAAATAAAAAAGTTTCTGCAGTTTTTGTGTGATTTTTAAGAAAAACGTTTTTTTTGGTATAATTTTAAAATAATCGACCGAAAAATTTTAAAACTACATTTCTAATTAGATTTCATGAAAATAAAATTATTTAAACAAAATTTACATTTTTTTATAAAGAAATAAAAAAGTTACAGCAGTTTTTGTTTGATTTTTAAGAAAAACGCATTATTTCTAAAAAATAACGTTTTTTTGATATAATTTTAAAAGTAATCGTCCGAAAAATTTTAAAACTACATTTCTAATTAGATTTCATGAAAATAATATTAGTTAAACAAAATTTACATTTTTTTATAAAGAAATAAAAAAGTTACAGCAGTTTTAGTTTGATTTTAAGAAAAACGTTTTTTTTGGTATAATTTTAAAAATAATCGACCGAAAAATTTTAATACTACATTTCTAATTAGATTTCATGAAAATAATATTATTTAAACAAAATTTACATTTTTTTATAAAGAAATAAAAAAGTTACAGCAGTTTTTGTTTGATTTTTAAGAAAAACGCATTATTTCTAAAAAATAACGTTTTTTTGATATAATTTTAAAAGTAATCGTCCGAAAAATTTAAAACTACATTTCTAATTAGATTTCATGAAAATAATATTATTTAAACAAAATTTACATTTTTTTATAAAGAAATAAAAAAGTTACAGCAGTTTTAGTTTGATTTTTAAGAAAAACGTTTTTTTGGTATAATTTTAAAAATAATCGACCGAAAAATTTTAAAACTACATTTCTAATTAGATTTCATAAAAATAAAATTATTTAAACAAAATTTACATTTTTTTATAAAGAAATAAAAAAGTTACAGCAGTTTTTGTTTGATTTTTAAGAAAAACGCATTATTTCTAAAAAATAACGTTTTTTTGATATAATTTTAAAAGTAATCGTCCGAAAAATTTTAAAACAACATTTCTAATTAGATTTCATGAAAATAATATTATTTAAACAAAATTTACATTTTTTTATAAAGAAATAAAAAAGTTACAGCAGTTTTAGTTTGATTTTTAAGAAAAACGTTTTTTTGGTATAATTTTAAAAATAATCGACCGAAAAATTTTAAAACTACATTTCTAATTAGATTTCATGAAAATAAAATTATTTAAACAAAATTTACATTTTTTTATAAAGAAATAAAAAAGTTACAGCAGTTTTTGTTTGATTTTTAAGAAAAACGCATTATTTCTAAAAAATAACGTTTTTTTGATATAATTTTAAAAGTAATCGTCAGAAAAATTTTAAAACTACATTTCTAATTAGATTTCATGAAAATAATATTATTTAAACAAAATTTACATTTTTTTATAAAGAAATAAAAAAGTTACAGCAGTTTTAGTTTGATTTTTAAGAAAAACGTTTTTTTGGTATAATTTTAAAAATAATCGACCGAAAAATTTTAAAACTACATTTCTAATTAGATTTCATGAAAATAAAATTATTTAAACAAAATTTACATTTTTTTATAAAGAAATAAAAAAGTTACAGCAGTTTTTGTTTGATTTTTAAGAAAAACGCATTATTTCTAAAAAATAACGTTTTTTTGATATAATTTTAAAAGTAATCGTCCGAAAAATTTTAAAACTACATTTCTAATTAGATTTCATGAAAATAATATTATTTAAACAAAATTTACATTTTTTTATAAAGAAATAAAAAAGTTACAGCAGTTTTTGTTTGATTTTTAAGAAAAACGCATTATTTCTAAAAAATAACGTTTTTTTGATATAATTTTAAAAGTAATCGTCCGAAAAATTTTAAAACTACATTTCTAATTAGATTTCATGAAAATAATATTATTTAAACAAAATTTACAGTTTTTTATAAAGAAATAAAAAAGTTTCTGCAGTTTTTGTGTGATTTTTAAGAAAAACGTTTTTTTGGTATAATTTTAAAAATAATCGACCGAAAAATTTTAAAACTACATTTCTAATTAGATTTCATGAAAATAAAATTATTTAAACAAAATTTACATTTTTTTATAAAGAAATAAAAAAGTTACAGCAGTTTTTGTTTGATTTTTAAGAAAAACGCATTATTTCTAAAAAATAACGTTTTTTTGATATAATTTTAAAAGTAATCGTCCGAAAAATTTTAAAACTACATTTCTAATTAGATTTCATGAAAATAATATTATTTAAACAAAATTTACATTTTTTTATAAAGAAATAAAAAAGTTACAGCAGTTTTAGTTTGATTTTTAAGAAAAACGTTTTTTTGGTATAATTTTAAAAATAATCGACCGAAAAATTTTAAAACTACATTTCTAATTAGATTTCATGAAAATAAAATTATTTAAACAAAATTTACATTTTTTTATAAAGAAATAAAAAAGTTACAGCAGTTTTTGTTTGATTTTTAAGAAAAACGCATTATTTCTAAAAAATAACGTTTTTTTGATATAATTTTAAAAGTAATCGTCCGAAAAATTTTAAAACTACATTTCTAATTAGATTTCATGAAAATAATATTATTTAAACAAAATTTACATTTTTTTATAAAGAAATAAAAAAGTTTCTGCAGTTTTTGTGTGATTTTTAAGAAAAACGTTTTTTTGGTATAATTTTAAAAATAATCGACCGAAAAATTTTAAAGCTACATTTCTAATTAGATTTCATGAAAATAAAATTATTTAAACAAAATTTACATTTTTTTATAAAGAAATAAAAAAGTTACAGCAGTTTTTGTTTGATTTTTAAGAAAAACGCATTATTTCTAAAAAATAACGTTTTTTTGATATAATTTTAAAAGTAATCGTCCGAAAAATTTTAAAACTACATTTCTAATTAGATTTCATGAAAATAAAATTATTTAAACAAAATTTACATTTTTTTATAAAGAAATAAAAAAGTTTCTGCAGTTTTTGTGTGATTTTTAAGAAAAACGTTTTTTTGGTATAATTTTAAAAATAATCGACCGAAAAATTTTAAAACTACATTTCTAATTAGATTTCATGAAAATAAAATTATTTAAACAAAATTTACATTTTTTTATAAAGAAATAAAAAAGTTACAGCAGTTTTTGTTTGATTTTTAAGAAAAACGCATTATTTCTAAAAAATAACGTTTTTTTGATATAATTTTAAAAGTAATCGTCCGAAAAATTTTAAAACTACATTTCTAATTAGATTTCATGAAAATAATATTATTTAAACAAAATTTACATTTTTTTATAAAGAAATAAAAAAGTTACAGCAGTTTTAGTTTGATTTTTAAGAAAAACGTTTTTTTGGTATAATTTTAAAAATAATCGACCGAAAAATTTTAAAACTACATTTCTAATTAGATTTCATGAAAATAAAATTATTTAAACAAAATTTACATTTTTTTATAAAGAAATAAAAAAGTTACAGCAGTTTTTGTTTGATTTTTAAGAAAAACGCATTATTTCTAAAAAATAACGTTTTTTTGATATAATTTTAAAAGTAATCATCCGAAAAATTTTAAAACTAGATTTCTAATTAGATTTCATGAAAATAATATTATTTAAACAAAATTTACATTTTTTTATAAAGAAATAAAAAAGTTTCTGCAGTTTTTGTGTGATTTTTAAGAAAAACGTTTTTTTGGTATAATTTTAAAAATAATTGACCGAAAAATTTTGAAACTACATTTCTAATTAGATTTCATGAAAATAAAATTATTTAAACAAAATTTACATTTTTTTATAAAGAAATAAAAAAGTTACAGCAGTTTTTGTTTGATTTTTAAGAAAAACGCATTATTTCTAAAAAATAACGTTTTTTTGATATAATTTTAAAAGTAATCGTCCGAAAAATTTTAAAACTACATTTCTAATTAGATTTCATGAAAATAAAATTATTTAAACAAAATTTACATTTTTTTATAAAGAAATAAAAAAGTTTCTGCAGTTTTTGTGTGATTTTTAAGAAAAACGTTTTTTTGGTATAATTTTAAAAATAATCGACCGAAAAATTTTAAAACTACATTTCTAATTAGATTTCATGAAAATAAAATTATTTAAACAAAATTTACATTTTTTTATAAAGAAATAAAAAAGTTACAGCAGTTTTAGTTTGATTTTTAAGAAAAACGTTTTTTTGGTATAATTTTAAAAATAATCATGAAAATAAAATTATTTAAACAAAATTTACATTTTTTTATAAAGAAATAAAAAAGTTACAGCAGTTTTTGTTTGATTTTTAAGAAAAACGCATTATTTCTAAAAAAATAACGTTTTTTTGATATAATTTTAAAAGTAATCGTCCGAAAAATTTTAAAACTACATTTCTAATTAGATTTCATGAAAATAATATTATTTAAACAAAATTTACATTTTTTTATAAAGAAATAAAAAAGTTACAGCAGTTTTAGTTTGATTTTTAAGAAAAACGTTTTTTTGGTATAATTTTAAAAATAATCGACCGAAAAATTTTAAAACTACATTTCTAATTAGATTTCATGAAAATAAAATTATTTAAACAAAATTTACATTTTTTTATAAAGAAATAAAAAAGTTACAGCAGTTTTTGTTTGATTTTTAAGAAAAACGCATTATTTCTAAAAAATAACGTTTTTTTGATATAATTTTAAAAGTAATCATCCGAAAAATTTTAAAACTAGATTTCTAATTAGATTTCATGAAAATAATATTATTTAAACAAAATTTACATTTTTTTATAAAGAAATAAAAAAGTTTCTGCAGTTTTTGTGTGATTTTTAAGAAAAACGTTTTTTTGGTATAATTATAAAAATAATTGACCGAAAAATTTTGAAACTACATTTCTAATTAGATTTCATGAAAATAAAATTATTTAAACAAAATTTACATTTTTTATAAAGAAATAAAAAAGTTACAGCAGTTTTTGTTTGATTTTTAAGAAAAACGCATTATTTCTAAAAAATAACGTTTTTTTGATATAATTTTAAAAGTAATCGTCCGAAAAATTTTAAAACTACATTTATAATTAGATTTCATGAAAATAATATTATTTAAACAAAATTTACATTTTTTTATAAAGAAATAAAAAAGTTACAGCAGTTTTAGTTTGATTTTTAAGAAAAACGTTTTTTTGGTATAATTTTAAAAATAATCGACCGAAAAATTTTAAAACTACATTTCTAATTAGATTTCATGAAAATAAAATTATTTAAACAAAATTTACATTTTTTTATAAAGAAATAAAAAAGTTACAGCAGTTTTTGTTTGATTTTTAAGAAAAACGCATTATTTCTAAAAAATAACGTTTTTTTGATATAATTTTAAAAGTAATCGTCCGAAAAATTTTAAAACTACATTTCTAATTAGATTTCATGAAAATAAAATTATTTAAACAAAATTTACATTTTTTTATAAAGAAATAAAAAAGTTTCTGCAGTTTTTGTGTGATTTTTAAGAAAAACGTTTTTTTGGTATAATTTTAAAAATAATCGACCGAAAAATTTTAAAACTACATTTCTAATTAGATTTCATGAAAATAAAATTATTTAAACAAAATTTACATTTTTTTATAAAGAAATAAAAAAGTTACAGCAGTTTTTGTTTGATTTTTAAGAAAAACGCATTATTTCTAAAAAATAACGTTTTTTTGATATAATTTTAAAAGTAATCGTCCGAAAAATTTTAAAACTACATTTCTAATTAGATTTCATGAAAATAAAATGATTTAAACAAAATTTACATTTTTTTATAAAGAAATAAAAAAGTTTCTGCAGTTTTTGTGTGATTTTTAAGAAAAACGTTTTTTTGGTATAATTTTAAAAATAATCGACCGAAAAATTTTAAAACTACATTTCTAATTAGATTTCATGAAAATAAAATTATTTAAACAAAATTTACATTTTTTTATAAAGAAATAAAAAAGTTACAGCAGTTTTTGTTTGATTTTTAAGAAAAACGCATTATTTCTAAAAAATAACGTTTTTTTGATATAATTTTAAAAGTAATCGTCCGAAAAATTTTAAAACTACATTTCTAAATAGATTTCATGAAAATAATATTATTTAAACAAAATTTACATTTTTTTATAAAGAAATAAAAAAGTTACAGCAGTTTTAGTTTGATTTTTAAGAAAAACGTTTTTTTGGTATAATTTTAAAAATAATCGACCGAAAAATTTTAAAACTACATTTCTAATTAGATTTCATGAAAATAAAATTATTTAAACAAAATTTACATTTTTTTATAAAGAAATAAAAAAGTTACAGCAGTTTTTGTTTGATTTTTAAGAAAAACGCATTATTTCTAAAAAATAACGTTTTTTTGATATAATTTTAAAAGTAATCGTCCGAAAAATTTTAAAACTACATTTCTAATTAGATTTCATGAAAATAATATTATTTAAACAAAATTTACATTTTTTTATAAAGAAATAAAAAAGTTTCTGCAGTTTTTGTGTGATTTTTAAGAAAAACGTTTTTTTGGTATAATTTTAAAAATAATCGACCGAAAAATTTTAAAACTACATTTCTAATTAGATTTCATGAAAATAAAATTATTTAAACAAAATTTACATTTTTTTATAAAGAAATAAAAAAGTTACAGCAGTTTTTGTTTGATTTTTAAGAAAAACGCATTATTTCTAAAAAATAACGTTTTTTTGATATAATTTTAAAAGTAATCGTCCGAAAAATTTTAAAACTACATTTCTAATTAGATTTCATGAAAATAAAATTATTTAAACAAAATTTACATTTTTTTATAAAGAAATAAAAAAGTTTCTGCAGTTTTTGTGTGATTTTTAAGAAAAACGTTTTTTTGGTATAATTTTAAAAATAATCGACCGAAAAATTTTAAAACTACATTTCTAATTAGATTTCATGAAAATAAAATTATTTAAACAAAATTTACATTTTTTTATAAAGAAATAAAAAAGTTACAGCAGTTTTTGTTTGATTTTTAAGAAAAACGCATTATTTCTAAAAAATAACGTTTTTTTGATATAATTTTAAAAGTAATCGTCCGAAAAATTTTAAAACTACATTTCTAATTAGATTTCATGAAAATAATATTATTTAAACAAAATTTACATTTTTTTATAAAGAAATAAAAAAGTTATAGCAGTTTTAGTTTGATTTTTAAGAAAAACGTTTTTTTGGTATAATTTTAAAAATAATCGACCGAAAAATTTTAAAACTACATTTCTAATTAGATTTCATGAAAATAAAATTATTTAAACAAAATTTACATTTTTTTATAAAGAAATAAAAAAGTTACAGCAGTTTTTGTTTGATTTTTAAGAAAAACGCATTATTTCTAAAAAATAACGTTTTTTTGATATAATTTTAAAAGTAATCGTCCGAAAAATTTTAAAACTACATTTCTAATTAGATTTCATGAAAATAAAATTATTTAATTAAAATTTACATTTTTTTATAAAGAAATAAAAAAGTTTCTGCAGTTTTTGTGTGATTTTTAAGAAAAATGTTTTTTTGGTATAATTTTAAAAATAATCGACCGAAAAATTTTAAAACCACATTTCTAATTAGATTTCATGAAAATAAAATTATTTAAACAAAATTTACATTTTTTTATAAAGAAATAAAAAAGTTACAGCAGTTTTTGTTTGATTTTTAAGAAAAACGCATTATTTCTATAAAATAACGTTTTTTTGATATAATTTTAAAAGTAATCGTCCGAAAAATTTTAAAACTACATTTCTAATTAGATTTCATGAAAATAATATTATTTAAACAAAATTTACATTTTTTTATAAAGAAATAAAAAAGTTACAGCAGTTTTAGTTTGATTTTTAAGAAAAACGTTTTTTTGGTATAATTTTAAAAATAATCGACCGAAAAATTTTAAAACTACATTTCTAATTAGATTTCATGAAAATAAAATTATTTAAACAAAATTTACATTTTTTTATAAAGAAATAAAAAAGTTACAGCAGTTTTTGTTTGATTTTTAAGAAAAACGCATTATTTCTAAAAAATAACGTTTTTTTGATATAATTTTAAAAGTAATCGTCCGAAAAATTTTAAAACTACATTTCTAATTAGATTTCATGAAAATAATATTATTTAAACAAAATTTACATTTTTTTATAAAGAAATAAAAAAGTTACAGCAGTTTTAGTTTGATTTTTAAGAAAAACGTTTTTTTGGTATAATTTTAAAAATAATCGACCGAAAAATTTTAAAACTACATTTCTAATTAGATTTCATGAAAATAAAATTATTTAAACAAAATTTACATTTTTTTATAAAGAAATAAAAAAGTTACAGCAGTTTTTGTTTGATTTTTAAGAAAAACGCATTATTTCTAAAAAATAACGTTTTTTTGATATAATTTTAAAAGTAATCGTCCGAAAAATTTTAAAACTACATTTCTAATTAGATTTCATGAAAATAAAATTATTTAAACAAAATTTACATTTTTTTATAAAGAAATAAAAAAGTTTCTGCAGTTTTTGTGTGATTTTTAAGAAAAACGTTTTTTTGGTATAATTTTAAAAATAATCGACCGAAAAATTTTAAAACTACATTTCTAATTAGATTTCATGAAAATTAAATTATTTAAACAAAATTTACATTTTTTTATAAAGAAATAAAAAAGTTACAGCAGTTTTTGTTTGATTTTTAAGAAAAACGCATTATTTCTAAAAAATAACGTTTTTTTGATATAATTTTAAAAGTAATCGTCCGAAAAATTTTAAAACTACATTTCTAATTAGATTTCATGAAAATAAAATTATTTAAACAAAATTTACATTTTTTTATAAAGAAATAAAAAAGTTTCTGCAGTTTTTGTGTGATTTTTAAGAAAAACGTTTTTTTGGTATAATTTTAAAAATAATCGACCGAAAAATTTTAAAACTACATTTCTAATTAGATTTCATGAAAATAAAATTATTTAAACAAAATTTACATTTTTTTATAAAGAAATAAAAAAGTTACAGCAGTTTTTGTTTGATTTTTAAGAAAAACGCATTATTTCTAAAAAATAACGTTTTTTTGATATAATTTTAAAAGTAATCGTCCGAAAAATTTTAAAACTACATTTCTAATTAGATTTCATGAAAATAAAATTATTTAAACAAAATTTGCATTTTTATATAAAGAAATAAAAAAGTTTCTGCAGTTTTTGTGTGATTTTTAAGAAAAACGTTTTTTTGGTATAATTTTAAAAATAATCGACCGAAAAATTTTAAAACTACATTTCTAATTAGATTTCATGAAAATAAAATTATTTAAACAAAATTTACATTTTTTTATAAAGAAATAAAAAAGTTACAGCAGTTTTTGTTTGATTTTTAAGAAAAACGCATTATTTCTAAAAAATAAAGTTTTTTTGATATAATTTTAAAAGTAATCGTCCGAAAAATTTTAAAACTACATTTCTAATTAGATTTCATGAAAATAAAATTATTTAAACAAAATTTACATTTTTTTATAAAGAAATAAAAAAGTTACAGCAGTTTTTGTTTGATTTTTAAGAAAAACGCATTATTTCTAAAAAATAACGTTTTTTTGATATAATTTTAAAAGTAATCGACCGAAAAATTTTAAAACTACATTTCTAATTAGATTTCATGAAAATAAAATTATTTAATTAAAATTTACATTTTTTTATAAAGAAATAAAAAAGTTTCTGCAGTTTTTGTGTGATTTTTAAGAAAAATGTTTTTTTGGTATAATTTTAAAAATAATCGACCGAAAAATTTTAAAACTACATTTCTAATTAGATTTCATGAAAATAAAATTATTTAAACAAAATTTACATTTTTTTATAAAGAAATAAAAAAGTTACAGCAGTTTTTGTTTGATTTTTAAGAAAAACGCATTATTTCTAAAAAATAACGTTTTTTTGATATAATTTTAAAAGTAATCGTCCGAAAAATTTTAAAACTACATTTCTAATTAGATTTCATGAAAATAATATTATTTAAACAAAATTTACATTTTTTTATAAAGAAATAAAAAAGTTACAGCAGTTTTAGTTTGTATTTTAAGAAAAACGTTTTTTTGGTATAATTTTAAAAATAATCGACCGAAAAATTTTAAAACTACATTTCTAATTAGATTTCATGAAAATAAAATTATTTAAACAAAATTTACATTTTTTTATAAAGAAATAAAAAAGTTACAGCAGTTTTTGTTTGATTTTTAAGAAAAACGCATTATTTCTAAAAAATAACGTTTTTTTGATATAATTTTAAAAGTAATCGTCCGAAAAATTTTAAAACTACATTTCTAATTAGATTTCATGAAAATAAAATTATTTAAACAAAATTTGCATTTTTATATAAAGAAATAAAAAAGTTTCTGCAGTTTTTGTGTGATTTTTAAGAAAAACGTTTTTTTGGTATAATTTTAAAAATAATCGACCGAAAAATTTTAAAACTACATTTCTAATTAGATTTCATGAAAATAAAATTATTTAAACAAAATTTACATTTTTTTATAAAGAAATAAAAAAGTTACAGCAGTTTTTGTTTGATTTTTAAGAAAAACGCATTATTTCTAAAAAATAACGTTTTTTTGATATAATTTTAAAAGTAATCGTCCGAAAAATTTTAAAACTACATTTCTAATTAGATTTCATGAAAATAAAATTATTTAAACAAAATTTACATTTTTTTATAAAGAAATAAAAAAGTTTCTGCAGTTTTTGTGTGATTTTTAAGAAAAACGTTTTTTTGGTATAATTTTAAAAATAATCGACCGAAAAATTTTAAAACTACATTTCTAATTAGATTTCATGAAAATAAAATTATTTAAACAAAATTTACATTTTTTTATAAAGAAATAAAAAAGTTACAGCAGTTTTTGTTTGATTTTTAAGAAAAACGCATTATTTCTAAAAAATAACGTTTTTTTGATATAATTTTAAAAGTAATCGTCCGAAAAATTTTAAAACTACATTTCTAATTAGATTTCATGAAAATAATATTATTTAAACAAAATTTACATTTTTTTATAAAGAAATAAAAAAGTTACAGCAGTTTTTGTTTGATTTTTAAGAAAAACGCATTATTTCTAAAAAATAACGTTTTTTTGATATAATTTTAAAAGTAATCGTCCGAAAAATTTTAAAACTACATTTCTAATTAGATTTCATGAAAATAAAATTATTTAAACAAAATTTGCATTTTTATATAAAGAAATAAAAAAGTTTCTGCAGTTTTTGTGTGATTTTTAAGAAAAACGTTTTTTTGGTATAATTTTAAAAATAATCGACCGAAAAATTTTAAAACTACATTTCTAATTAGATTTCATGAAAATAAAATTATTTAAACAAAATTTACATTTTTTTATAAAGAAATAAAAAAGTTACAGCAGTTTTTGTTTGATTTTTAAGAAAAACGCATTATTTCTAAAAAATAACGTTTTTTTGATATAATTTTAAAAGTAATCGTCCGAAAAATTTTAAAACTACATTTCTAATTAGATTTCATGAAAATAAAATTATTTAAACAAAATTTGCATTTTTATATAAAGAAATAAAAAAGTTTCTGCAGTTTTTGTGTGATTTTTAAGAAAAACGTTTTTTTGGTATAATTTTAAAAATAATCGACCGAAAAATTTTAAAACTACATTTCTAATTAGATTTCATGAAAATAAAATTATTTAAACAAAATTTACATTTTTTTATAAAGAAATAAAAAAGTTACAGCAGTTTTTGTTTGATTTTTAAGAAAAACGCATTATTTCTAAAAAATAACGTTTTTTTGATATAATTTTAAAAGTAATCGTCCGAAAAATTTTAAAACTACATTTATAATTAGATTTCATGAAAATAATATTATTTAAACAAAATTTACATTTTTTTATAAAGAAATAAAAAAGTTACAGCAGTTTTAGTTTGATTTTTAAGAAAAACGTTTTTTTGGTATAATTTTAAAAATAATCGACCGAAAAATTTTAAAACTACATTTCTAATTAGATTTCATGAAAATAAAATTATTTAAACAAAATTTACATTTTTTTATAAAGAAATAAAAAAGTTACAGCAGTTTTTGTTTGATTTTTAAGAAAAACGCATTATTTCTAAAAAATAACGTTTTTTTGATATAATTTTAAAAGTAATCGTCCGAAAAATTTTAAAACTACATTTCTAATTAGATTTCATGAAAATAATATTATTTAAACAAAATTTACATTTTTTTATAAAGAAATAAAAAAGTTACAGCAGTTTTAGTTTGATTTTTAAGAAAAACGTTTTTTTGGTATAATTTTAAAAATAATCGACCGAAAAATTTTAAAACTACATTTCTAATTAGATTTCATGAAAATAAAATTATTTAAACAAAATTTACATTTTTTTATAAAGAAATAAAAAAGTTACAGCAGTTTTTGTTTGATTTTTAAGAAAAACGCATTATTTCTAAAAAATAACGTTTTTTTGATATAATTTTAAAAGTAATCGTCCGAAAAATTTTAAAACTACATTTCTAATTAGATTTCATGAAAATAATATTATTTAAACAAAATTTACATTTTTTTATAAAGAAATAAAAAAGTTACAGCAGTTTTTGTTTGATTTTTAAGAAAAACGCATTATTTCTAAAAAATAACGTTTTTTTGATATAATTTTAAAAGTAATCGTCCGAAAAATTTTAAAACTACATTTCTAATTAGATTTCATGAAAATAAAATTATTTAAACAAAATTTGCATTTTTATATAAAGAAATAAAAAAGTTTCTGCAGTTTTTGTGTGATTTTTAAGAAAAACGTTTTTTTGGTATAATTTTAAAAATAATCGACCGAAAAATTTTAAAACTACATTTCTAATTAGATTTCATGAAAATAAAATTATTTAAACAAAATTTACATTTTTTTATAAAGAAATAAAAAAGTTACAGCAGTTTTTGTTTGATTTTTAAGAAAAACGCATTATTTCTAAAAAATAACGTTTTTTTGATATAATTTTAAAAGTAATCGTCCGAAAAATTTTAAAACTACATTTCTAATTAGATTTCATGAAAATAAAATTATTTAAACAAAATTTGCATTTTTATATAAAGAAATAAAAAAGTTTCTGCAGTTTTTGTGTGATTTTTAAGAAAAACGTTTTTTTGGTATAATTTTAAAAATAATCGACCGAAAAATTTTAAAACTACATTTCTAATTAGATTTCATGAAAATAAAATTATTTAAACAAAATTTACATTTTTTTATAAAGAAATAAAAAAGTTACAGCAGTTTTTGTTTGATTTTTAAGAAAAACGCATTATTTCTAAAAAATAACGTTTTTTTGATATAATTTTAAAAGTAATCGTCCGAAAAATTTTAAAACTACATTTCTAATTAGATTTCATGAAAATAAAATTATTTAAACAAAATTTACATTTTTTTATAAAGAAATAAAAAAGTTTCTGCAGTTTTTGTGTGATTTTTAAGAAAAACGTTTTTTTGGTATAATTTTAAAAATAATCGACCGAAAAATTTTAAAACTACATTTCTAATTAGATTTCATGAAAATAAAATTATTTAAACAAAATTTACATTTTTTTATAAAGAAATAAAAAAGTTACAGCAGTTTTTGTTTGATTTTTAAGAAAAACGCATTATTTCTAAAAAATAACGTTTTTTTGATATAATTTTAAAAGTAATCGTCCGAAAAATTTTAAAACTACATTTCTAATTAGATTTCATGAAAATAATATTATTTAAACAAAATTTACATTTTTTTATAAAGAAATAAAAAAGTTACAGCAGTTTTTGTTTGATTTTTAAGAAAAACGCATTATTTCTAAAAAATAACGTTTTTTTGATATAATTTTAAAAGTAATCGTCCGAAAAATTTTAAAACTACATTTCTAATTAGATTTCATGAAAATAAAATTATTTAAACAAAATTTGCATTTTTATATAAAGAAATAAAAAAGTTTCTGCAGTTTTTGTGTGATTTTTAAGAAAAACGTTTTTTTGGTATAATTTTAAAAATAATCGACCGAAAAATTTTAAAACTACATTTCTAATTAGATTTCATGAAAATAAAATTATTTAAACAAAATTTACATTTTTTTATAAAGAAATAAAAAAGTTACAGCAGTTTTTGTTTGATTTTTAAGAAAAACGCATTATTTCTAAAAAATAACGTTTTTTTGATATAATTTTAAAAGTAATCGTCCGAAAAATTTTAAAACTACATTTCTAATTAGATTTCATGAAAATAAAATTATTTAAACAAAATTTGCATTTTTATATAAAGAAATAAAAAAGTTTCTGCAGTTTTTGTGTGATTTTTAAGAAAAACGTTTTTTTGGTATAATTTTAAAAATAATCGACCGAAAAATTTTAAAACTACATTTCTAATTAGATTTCATGAAAATAAAATTATTTAAACAAAATTTACATTTTTTTATAAAGAAATAAAAAAGTTACAGCAGTTTTTGTTTGATTTTTAAGAAAAACGCATTATTTCTAAAAAATAACGTTTTTTTGATATAATTTTAAAAGTAATCGTCCGAAAAATTTTAAAACTACATTTCTAATTAGATTTCATGAAAATAATATTATTTAAACAAAATTTACATTTTTTTATAAAGAAATAAAAAAGTTACAGCAGTTTTAGTTTGATTTTTAAGAAAAACGTTTTTTTGGTATAATTTTAAAAATAATCGACCGAAAAATTTTAAAACTACATTTCTAATTAGATTTCATGAAAATAAAATTATTTAAACAAAATTTACATTTTTTTATAAAGAAATAAAAAAGTTACAGCAGTTTTTGTTTGATTTTTAAGAAAAACGCATTATTTCTAAAAAATAACGTTTTTTTGATATAATTTTAAAAGTAATCGTCCGAAAAATTTTAAAACTACATTTCTAATTAGATTTCATGAAAATAATATTATTTAAACAAAATTTACATTTTTTTATAAAGAAATAAAAAAGTTACAGCAGTTTTAGTTTGATTTTTAAGAAAAACGTTTTTTTGGTATAATTTTAAAAATAATCGACCGAAAAATTTTAAAACTACATTTCTAATTAGATTTCATGAAAATAAAATTATTTAAACAAAATTTACATTTTTTTATAAAGAAATAAAAAAGTTACAGCAGTTTTTGTTTGATTTTTAAGAAAAACGCATTATTTCTAAAAAATAACGTTTTTTTGATATAATTTTAAAAGTAATCGTCCGAAAAATTTTAAAACTACATTTCTAATTAGATTTCATGAAAATAATATTATTTAAACAAAATTTACATTTTTTTATAAAGAAATAAAAAAGTTACAGCAGTTTTTGTTTGATTTTTAAGAAAAACGCATTATTTCTAAAAAATAACGTTTTTTTGATATAATTTTAAAAGTAATCGTCCGAAAAATTTTAAAACTACATTTCTAATTAGATTTCATGAAAATAAAATTATTTAAACAAAATTTGCATTTTTATATAAAGAAATAAAAAAGTTTCTGCAGTTTTTGTGTGATTTTTAAGAAAAACGTTTTTTTGGTATAATAATCGACCGAAAAATTTTAAAACTACATTTCTAATTAGATTTCATGAAAATAAAATTATTTAAACAAAATTTACATTTTTTTATAAAGAAATAAAAAAGTTACAGCAGTTTTTGTTTGATTTTTAAGAAAAACGCATTATTTCTAAAAAATAACGTTTTTTTGATATAATTTTAAAAGTAATCGTCCGAAAAATTTTAAAACTACATTTCTAATTAGATTTCATGAAAATAAAATTATTTAAACAAAATTTGCATTTTTATATAAAGAAATAAAAAAGTTACAGCAGTTTTTGTTTGATTTTTAAGAAAAACGTTTTTTTGGTATAATTTTAAAAATAATCGACCGAAAAATTTTAAAACTACATTTCTAATTAGATTTCATGAAAATAAAATTATTTAAACAAAATTTACATTTTTTTATAAAGAAATAAAAAAGTTACAGCAGTTTTTGTTTGATTTTTAAGAAAAACGCATTATTTCTAAAAAATAACGTTTTTTTGATATAATTTTAAAAGTAATCGTCCGAAAAATTTTAAAACTACATTTCTAATTAGATTTCATGAAAATAATATTATTTAAACAAAATTTACATTTTTTTATAAAGAAATAAAAAAGTTACAGCAGTTTTAGTTTGATTTTTAAGAAAAACGTTTTTTTGGTATAATTTTAAAAATAATCGACCGAAAAATTTTAAAACTACATTTCTAATTAGATTTCATGAAAATAAAATTATTTAAACAAAATTTACATTTTTTTATAAAGAAATAAAAAAGTTACAGCAGTTTTTGTTTGATTTTTAAGAAAAACGCATTATTTCTAAAAAATAACGTTTTTTTGATATAATTTTAAAAGTAATCGTCCGAAAAATTTTAAAACTACATTTCTAATTAGATTTCATGAAAATAATATTATTTAAACAAAATTTACATTTTTTTATAAAGAAATAAAAAAGTTACAGCAGTTTTAGTTTGATTTTTAAGAAAAACGTTTTTTTGGTATAATTTTAAAAATAATCGACCGAAAAATTTTAAAACTACATTTCTAATTAGATTTCATGAAAATAAAATTATTTAAACAAAATTTACATTTTTTTATAAAGAAATAAAAAAGTTACAGCAGTTTTTGTTTGATTTTTAAGAAAAACGCATTATTTCTAAAAAATAACGTTTTTTTGATATAATTTTAAAAGTAATCGTCCGAAAAATTTTAAAACTACATTTCTAATTAGATTTCATGAAAATAATATTATTTAAACAAAATTTACATTTTTTTATAAAGAAATAAAAAAGTTTCTGCAGTTTTTGTGTGATTTTTAAGAAAAACGTTTTTTTGGTATAATTTTAAAAATAATCGACCGAAAAATTTTAAAACTACATTTCTAATTAGATTTCATGAAAATAAAATTATTTAAACAAAATTTACATTTTTTTATAAAGAAATAAAAAAGTTACAGCAGTTTTTGTTTGATTTTTAAGAAAAACGCATTATTTCTAAAAAATAACGTTTTTTTGATATAATTTTAAAAGTAATCGTCCGAAAAATTTTAAAACTACATTTCTAATTAGATTTCATGAAAATAATATTATTTAAACAAAATTTACATTTTTTTATAAAGAAATAAAAAAGTTACAGCAGTTTTAGTTTGATTTTTAAGAAAAACGTTTTTTTGGTATAATTTTAAAAATAATCGACCGAAAAATTTTAAAACTACATTTCTAATTAGATTTCATGAAAATAAAATTATTTAAACAAAATTTACATTTTTTTATAAAGAAATAAAAAAGTTACAGCAGTTTTTGTTTGATTTTTAAGAAAAACGCATTATTTCTAAAAAATAACGTTTTTTTGATATAATTTTAAAAGTAATCGTCCGAAAAATTTTAAAACTACATTTCTAATTAGATTTCATGAAAATAATATTATTTAAACAAAATTTACATTTTTTTATAAAGAAATAAAAAAGTTACAGCAGTTTTAGTTTGATTTTTAAGAAAAACGTTTTTTTGGTATAATTTTAAAAATAATCGACCGAAAAATTTTAAAACTACATTTCTAATTAGATTTCATGAAAATAAAATTATTTAAACAAAATTTACATTTTTTTATAAAGAAATAAAAAAGTTACAGCAGTTTTTGTTTGATTTTTAAGAAAAACGCATTATTTCTAAAAAATAACGTTTTTTTGATATAATTTTAAAAGTAATCGTCCGAAAAATTTTAAAACTACATTTCTAATTAGATTTCATGAAAATAATATTATTTAAACAAAATTTACATTTTTTTATAAAGAAATAAAAAAGTTACAGCAGTTTTAGTTTGATTTTCCCTGTAATGAACTACTTACAGAAACGGTAGCAAATGATATATCAGACCATTATCTACAAAGTGTGAAATTCTCTATTACGAAAACAACTTATAAAAATATTAACTGTCAACGAAAACTAACCGTGCGAAATATGAATATTGAAAACAAAAGATACTTCATTGATTTGGTCAAGAATGAAAGTTTTGAAAATGTCTATTCAGAAGAAAATTGCGTAAAAAAATTTGATGAGTTTTTTAATAGGTTTTATACATTGTTTAACATTGCTTTTCCCTTTAAAGAAATTACTAAAAAACAAAATTCAAGAGGAAGCGATAGCCCTTGGATAACTGTAGATATTATTAATGAAGGTAAATACTTAAGAAATTTATTCCTTCAATCCAAAACTAATGAAACTATAAAAAATAAATATAATAAGTTAAAAAAAGATCATCAAAAAAATATAGTTGATGCCAAAAATCAATATTATAATGACTTGATAAAGAATTCTCAAAATATTAATAAAACAAGCTGGGACATTATAAACTCTCACAAAAATAAATCTTCTAATAATTCACCACTCACTATCTTATACGACTCTATTGAAATAAATTCTAAACCGGAGCAAGCGAATGTTTTTCTTGACTACTTTATGGAATCTGTTAAAAAATGTAATAATAACGATAACACAAATAATAATAATAAATGCACTTTACACGAATTTCGCAATAAATCAATATTTTTAAAACCTATCGATGAAAGTGAAATGTTTGAAATAATTTTAGTGGTATCCAATAAAAAATGTTCTGGAATTGATGAGGTGCCGTATTATATGGTCAAAGATTGTGCTGAATTTTTAACAGTGCCATTAACCTATCTTGTAAATATTTCTTTTGAGGTAGGATATTTTCCAGAAATCTTAAAAAGATCCTTAGTAATTCCTATACATAAAAAAGGTGATACAAAACTAGTTGAGAACTATCGGCCTATTTCTCTTTTATCTATTTTTTCAAAAATTTTTGAGAGGGCTTACTATTTAAGATTATCTTCGTTTTTATATACGGAAAATATTTTGTCACCCAGACAGTTTGGCTTTAGAGCCGGATTGTCAACGCAAGACGCTATTACTTCGTTCTACAATGAAATATTAAACAATTTTAACGAAGACCTCAAATCTATAGGTATCTTCTTTGACTTAACCAAAGCTTTCGATTTCATTAATCACTCGATTTTATCAGAAAAGTTATATAAAATAGGAATTCGCGGAACAGCATTAAATTGGATTGATTCTTACCTAAAAGACAGAACGCAAACCGTATGTATATCTGATGAAGTGGGTGAAAGATTTTTTTCAAATCCTGTAAAAATTGAGACTGGGGTACCTCAGGGTTAGCATTTTAGGACCTATTCTGTTTACAATATTTATTAACGATCTTCCAACCAACTTCACAACCTCTTATCCTACTTTATTTGCAGATGACACTTCATGTCTAGTATCTGGTAAAAACTATGAAGATCTACAACTAAACTGCAATCAATGTTTGGTTGAAATGAATAGCTGGTGTTTTAATAACAAACTTGTTTTAAACAATAACAAATGTTTATTCATTACATTTTTACAGTCTCAATATTTTCAGGATAGAAGTTTTCTCATTAAAGATGATAGGTCGATAGTTCATGAACATAGGACTAAATTCCTTGGAGTGTTTTTTGATACCGATTTAAATTGGAGCTCTCATATTGATTTCCTTTGTAAAATATTAAGTGGAAAAAACTATGCAATGTTACGTTTACGATCAAGTCTAAATACAGATACACTAAAACTATTCTATTATGCATGTGTGCAATCACATTTAACATATGGTATAACCTGTTGGGGTAAGTCATCTTGTGTGCAAAAAATATTTATTTTACAAAAGAGAATTATACGTACAATGCTCAGACTTCCAGTAAATTCCAGCTGCCGCAATGTTTTTAAAGAACATCAAATTCTAACAATTGTTTCAATATATATATTGGAGAGTATTTCGTTCATAAAGAAAAATGAGGAAAAATATCAAATTTGTAGTGACATAAATTCTTATGTTACTCGTAATGCAGATAAACTATATGTTCCCTTTGCAAAAAAAACCAAGGTTCAGAATGGTACTGATATAACTTCAATAAAACTTTTTAATGCACTACCAGATCATTTAAAAACGGTCAATCGTAATCAATTTAAAAAGAGAGTTAAAGAATTCCTATTATCAGAACCCATTTATTCAATTGATGAGTACTTTAATCACTGTAATAATTATAAATAAATTAAGCTAATATATGTATGTATTACTCGTTTATTATCATTGTCACTGTATCATTTGTATTTAATTTTAGTATCTTGTTGTTAGTATGTAGTAATTTTTGTAATTTGATTTTATATCTATAATTAATTGACTAAGCTAATAATTGTAACAATTCTATGGCTAGTATATAAATAAATAAATAAAATTTTTAAGAAAAACGTTTTTTTGGTATAATTTTAAAAATAATCGACCGAAAAATTTTAAAACTACATTTCTAATTAGATTTCATGAAAATAAAATTATTTAAACAAAATTTACATTTTTTTATAAAGAAATAAAAAAGTTACAGCAGTTTTTGTTTGATTTTTAAGAAAAACGCATTATTTCTAAAAAATAACGTTTTTTTGATATAATTTTAAAAGTAATCGTCCGAAAAATTTTAAAACTACATTTCTAATTAGATTTCATGAAAATAATATTATTTAAACAAAATTTACATTTTTTTATAAAGAAATAAAAAAGTTTCTGCAGTTTTTGTGTGATTTTTAAGAAAAACGTTTTTTTGGTATAATTTTAAAAATAATCGACCGAAAAATTTTAAAACTACATTTCTAATTAGATTTCATGAAAATAAAATTATTTAAACAAAATTTACATTTTTTTATAAAGAAATAAAAAAGTTACAGCAGTTTTTGTTTGATTTTTAAGAAAAACGCATTATTTCTAAAAAATAACGTTTTTTTGATATAATTTTAAAAGTAATCGTCCGAAAAATTTTAAAACTACATTTCTAATTAGATTTCATGAAAATAATATTATTTAAACAAAATTTACATTTTTTTATAAAGAAATAAAAAAGTTACAGCAGTTTTAGTTTGATTTTTAAGAAAAACGTTTTTTTGGTATAATTTTAAAAATAATCGACCGAAAAATTTTAAAACTACATTTCTAATTAGATTTCATGAAAATAAAATTATTTAAACAAAATTTACATTTTTTTATAAAGAAATAAAAAAGTTACAGCAGTTTTTGTTTGATTTTTAAGAAAAACGCATTATTTCTAAAAAATAACGTTTTTTTTGATATAATTTTAAAAGTAATCGTCCGAAAAATTTTAAAACTACATTTCTAATTAGATTTCATGAAAATAATATTATTTAAACAAAATTTACATTTTTTTATAAAGAAATAAAAAAGTTTCTGCAGTTTTTGTGTCATTTTTAAGAAAAACGTTTTTTTGGTATAATTTTAAAAATAATCGACCGATTAATTTTAAAACTACATTTCTAATTAGATTTCATGAAAATAAAATTATTTAAACAAAATTTACATTTTTTTATAAAGAAATAAAAAAGTTTCTGCAGTTTTTGTGTGATTTTTAAGAAAAACGTTTTTTTGGTATAATTTTAAAAATAATCGACCGAAAAATTTTAAAACTACATTTCTAATTAGATTTCATGAAAATAAAATTATTTAAACAAAATTTACATTTTTTTATAAAGAAATAAAAAAGTTACAGCAGATTTTGTTTGATTTTTAAGAAAAACGCATTATTTCTAAAAAATAACGTTTTTTTGATATAATTTTAAAAGTAATCATCCGAAAAATTTTAAAACTACATTTCTAATTAGATTTCATGAAAATAATATTATTTAAACAAAATTTACATTTTTTTATAAAGAAATAAAAAAGTTACAGCAGTTTTAGTTTGATTTTTAAGAAAAATGTTTTTTTGGTATAATTTTAAAAATAATCGACCGAAAAATTTTAAAAATACATTTCTAATTAGATTTCATGAAAATAAAATTATTTAAACAAAATTTACATTTTTTTATAAAGAAATAAAAAAGTTACAGCAGTTTTTGTTTGATTTTTAAGAAAAACGCATTATTTCTAAAAAATAACGTTTTTTTGATATAATTTTAAAAGTAATCGTCCGAAAAATTTTAAAACTACATTTCTAATTAGATTTCATGAAAATAAAATTATTTAAACAAAATTTACATTTTTTTATAAAAAAATAAAAAAGTTTCTGCAGTTTTTGTGTGATTTTTAAGAAAAACGTTTTTTTGGTATAATTTTAAAAATAATCGACCGACAAATTTTAAAACTACATTTCTAATTAGATTTCATGAAAATAAAATTATTTAAACAAAATTTACATTTTTTTATAAAGAAATAAAAAAGTTACAGCAGTTTTTGTTTGATTTTTAAGAAAAACGCATTATTTCTAAAAAATAACGTTTTTTTGATATAATTTTAAAAGTAATCGTCCGAAAAATTTTAAAACTACATTTCTAATTAGATTTCATGAAAATAAAATTATTTAAACAAAATTTACATTTTTTTATAAAGAAATAAAAAAGTTTCTGCAGTTTTTGTGTGATTTTTAAGAAAAACGTTTTTTTGGTATAATTTTAAAAATAATCGACCGAAAAATTTTAAAACTACATTTCTAATTAGATTTCATGAAAATAAAATTATTTAAACAAAATTTACATTTTTTTATAAAGAAATAAAAAAGTTACAGCAGATTTTGTTTGATTTTTAAGAAAAACGCATTATTTCTAAAAAATAACGTTTTTTTGATATAATTTTAAAAGTAATCATCCGAAAAATTTTAAAACTACATTTCTAATTAGATTTCATGAAAATAATATTATTTAAACAAAATTTACATTTTTTTATAAAGAAATAAAAAAGTTACAGCAGTTTTAGTTTGATTTTTAAGAAAAATGTTTTTTTGGTATAATTTTAAAAATAATCGACCGAAAAATTTTAAAACTACATTTCTAATTAGATTTTATGAAAATAAAATTATTTAAACAAAATTTACATTTTTTTATAAAGAAATAAAAAAGTTACAGCAGTTTTTGTTTGATTTTTAAGAAAAACGCATTATTTCTAAAAAATTACGTTTTTTTGATATAATTTTAAAAGTAATCGTCCGAAAAATTTTAAAACTACATTTCTAATTAGATTTCATGAAAATAATATTATTTAAACAAAATTTACATTTTTTTATAAAGAAATAAAAAAGTTACAGCAGTTTTTGTTTGATTTTTAAGAAAAACGCATTATTTCTAAAAAATAACGTTTTTTTGATATAATTTTAAAAGTAATCGTCCGAAAAATTTTAAAACTACATTTCTAATTAGATTTCATGAAAATAATATTATTTAAACAAAATTTACATTTTTTTATAAAGAAATAAAAAAGTTACAGCAGTTTTAGTTTGATTTTTAAGAAAAACGTTTTTTTGGTATAATTTTAAAAATAATCGACCGAAAAATTTTAAAACTACATTTCTAATTAGATTTCATGAAAATAAATTTATTTAAACAAAATTTACATTTTTTTATAAAGAAATAAAAAAGTTACAGCAGTTTTTGTTTGATTTTTAAGAAAAACGCATTATTTCTAAAAAATAAAGTTTTTTTGATATAATTTTAAAAGTAATCGTCCGAAAAATTTTAAAACTACATTTCTAATTAGATTTCATGAAAATAAAATTATTTAAACAAAATTTACATTTTTTTATAAAGAAATAAAAAAGTTACAGCAGTTTTTGTTTGATTTTTAAGAAAAACGCATTATTTCTAAAAAATAACGTTTTTTTGATATAATTTTAAAAGTAATCGTCCGAAAAATTTTAAAACTACATTTCTAATTAGATTTCATGAAAATAATATTATTTAAACAAAATTTACATTTTTTTATAAAGAAATAAAAAAGTTTCTGCAGTTTTTGTGTGATTTTTAAGAAAAACGTTTTTTTGGTATAATTTTAAAAATAATCGACCGAAAAATTTTAAAACTACATTTCTAATTAGATTTCATGAAAATAAAATTATTTAAACAAAATTTACATTTTTTTATAAAGAAATAAAAAAGTTACAGCAGTTTTTGTTT